>OU342744.1:402762255-402911960 GCA_910589775.1 Avena eriantha
AAAGGACTCTGTTTTCTATGCCGCGGCAGTGTGCTGTGGTAGGAAAACGCTGCCATATGTTGATATTCTTCTTGGTAGCTCCTTGCGCTTCTTCCCTCTCCTCCCTCGCGCTTTCTTCGTTGATTAACACGCCATGCTCCATATGCTTCAGCTCCTCGCTCTGTGCTACGCCTTCTTCTCCCGTGTACCTATTCATACAATAATTCAAAGACTTAGGCAGTATAAAATTCTCATTAAGTAAAACATCAGGTTCATTAAGAAACAAGTTCACTTGTTGTTCAAGTAGCTTATCACGAGATCTTGTAACTGGTCCAATCCTTATCTCATTGGATTGATCTTTCTTTGTAGCAGCTGGAACATCATCAGTAGTAGTTGGGGTAGGTGTAATTGTAGGGATGTCTGCATCATCCACCCCCTTCAAAGGCGTCGACCTCGACGCTCCAAGGTCTTATCCATCATATGGCGATAAATCAGCAATGTTGAAGCTGTTGCTAACTCCACCAAACTCCTCAATAGGTATATTAATTGAGTAGGCATTATCATTAATCTTGGCTAACACCTTGTAAAGACCAGCACCATGTGGCTTCAATTTTGACTTTCAAAGTAGTGGAAACCTATCCTTGCATAGATGCACCCATACCATGTCGCCAGGCTTGAACAACAATTCCTTCCCTGCTTGATTCCTTGCAGCAACAATGTTCTTACCTTTCTTCTCAATAGCCTCTTGAGTCTTCTCATGAATCTTCTTCACATATTTAGAATGTTTTGATGCCTCTAAATCAACTCTCTCATGTAGTGGTAAAGGAAACAAATCAAGTGGCGTCAATGGTTTGAAACCATACACCACCTCAAAATGACAAAGCTGAGTAGTCGAATGCACATCCCTGTTGTATGGAAACTCAACATGTGGCAAACAGACTTCCCACTCCCGCAAATTCTTCTTAATCATAGTCCTTAGCTGATGTGACAATGTTCAATTCACCACCTCCGTTTGACCATCTGTTTGGGGATGACATGTAGTACTAAATAACAGCTTCATTCCTAGTTTCCCCCATAAGGTTTTCCAAAAGTAGCTCATGAACTTCACATCACGGTCAGAAACAATCGTCTTAGGTACTCCATGTAATCTCACGATGTCCCTGAAAAACAGGTTAGCAACATGCGACGCGTCGTTGCTTTTGTGGCAGACAATAAAATGAGCCATCTTAGAGAACCTATCCACTACCACAAATATAGAATCATGACCTCTCTGAGTTTTAGGTAGACCTAGCACAAAATCCATACTAATGTCTTCCCATGGTGTAGTAGGTGCAGAGAGAGGTGTATACAAACCGTGAGGCTTCATCTTGGATTTCGACTTGTGGCATGTAATACAATGTCTCACAAATCTATACACATCACGCTACATCTTGGGCCAATAAAAATGATCGGCAAGCATGAGCAACGTCTTCTCACGCCCAAAGTGACCCATCAAACCACCAACACGTGATTCTCTTTATGCAGCAACACCTGTACTTGTTTCTGTATCTCCTTTGTTTCTTCGGGATTGGTCCTGTAGGGTGCACGGTTGGGTAATGTGTCACCAGGGATCAAGTAAATTTGATGCTCAATGCCACGCAATGGAGGCAATCCTACGGGTACATCTTCTGGAAACACATCCCCCAAATCCTACAAAACAGAAGAGACACCAAGATAAATAGGGGTCATGTCATTAGAAACCAATACCTCGCCCTTATACATGAGCACAAGCGGCATGGTTGTAGGGTCCTCACGAAATTCTCTCATATCCTCCTTGGTGGGTAATATCAGAAGATTAGCCACTCTCTCACTTTTCATTATACCACTCGATTTAGGCTCAATTACATAATGAACAACTGTCACATTATCTCTCCGATCTACAGAATCATCCTTCAAATTTACTTCTATCTTCTTACGAGAATCATTCACAATGTCTTGTGGTGTCATCGGCTGCATAGTAATCTTCTTTCCTTTGAATTCCAAGTGATATGTATTGGCACGGCCATTGTGTTGCACATGGCGATCATAAAGCCAAGGGTGACCCAATAGAAGATGGGAAACAGTCATAGGAACCACATCAAAGTCAATAGAATACTTGTATGGCCCTATTTGAAAATTCACACGTACCATATGATTTACCTTCATCTCACCATTGTCGCTCAACCATTGTATTTAGTATGGCTTGGGATGAGGCAAATAAGTCAAATTCAGCTTGGCACATAACTCCTTACTTGCAAGATTTTGGCAGCTACATCCATCAATAATTACCTTGCAAGCTTTGTTAGGTCCAACTAGAGCTTTTGTTTGCAACAAGTTGCAACGCTGAGATTCATCAATAGGTTGCACACTAAGTATGCATGGGGACACCACAATAGTTGGTGCACGCTCAAGAAATGCATGAGTATCCTCGCTGTCATAATCATCATCGTCATGAATCTCATCTCCACTCTAATATTCACCTTGTTCATTGACAAACATCACCTTGCGGTTTGGACAATCTCTTTTGTAATGTCCTCTACTTTCACAAGTATGGCACTCCGCATCGCGAGTATGTGCAGTCGACATATTGGAACCCGAGCTAGCAGTAGGAGTAGCGGGCTTCCGAGCATTGGAACCAAAAGAAGACGTAGGTGCTGGTTTGGCCGATATTGGAGGATGGCTAGCAGCAGGTGGCGCCATAGGAGGCGGCGTAGATCTAGCCGCAAAATGGCTGGTAGACGTAAACCTTGCACGTGACTTAGCCTCATCAGCAAGCTGTGATTCAGCCTCTCTAGCATGGTGCAATAGTTCATTCATAGTTTCATACTTGTGATGACGAACAATCCTGTTGATTATAAGCTTCAAATTGTTGAGAAAACGATGCATAGTCATATTAAGGGACTCACGAACTCTAGCATGTTTCATAAGCATCTCCATCTCCATGTAGTACTCATCATCTGCCATGTTTCCTTGCCTCAACTGTGTCAACTTATCAAAAACTGATCGCAAGTAATTGGTGGGTACAAAAAAATCCTTCATAATGTGCTTCATCTCGTGCCAATCCATGACAGGAAGTTCATTGTCCTCCCTTCTATTTTGCACAATAGCATCCCACCAGTGCAAAGCATATCCATTAAATTCTGATGCTGCAAGCTTTACCTTCTAGTCTTCTGGATAATCAAACAAACGCCAGAGCTTCTCAATCTTCAACTCCCAAGTAAGATAATCCTCAGGATCAAGTGAGCCATTAAAATAAGGAATTCACAACTTGGGCTTACCCAAACCATCTCCAGCATCTTGGTTCGGAACACGTTGTGCATGTCCCAAAGGATCATAACCATGGCCATAAGGAGGAGCAGGAGCAGGCGTAGGGGGATTGGCACGTCCCCTGCCATGATGTGGGGCAGCATCAGCCGCACTACCCTCATCATTGTCTTCAAACACATCATCGGGTTGGTATTCCTGCCATTGCTGAATGGCCACTGTCAAGGCCTCAATGGAACGCTGCAAAGTGGTGACATTGACATTGATTGTTGTCACCTGAGTTTGAATATTAGTGACTGCGCCAGTATTCTGATCAACTGCCACTTGCACATCCTGTATATTCCTGTCAATGGCCTCACGCCAATTGACAAGATCCTCAACCTTCTGTTTCTGTGACACAACATCATCATCACTCAAAGACATGATTAGTAGGTTAGTGCAAAAAATCAAAATCTGTTTGGTGGAAACACTCACAACTCACTTACAACTAACAAGAAAGCAGATCTTACCATTCCAAAGTGAATAGAGATGCCTTACCAAACGAAATCAAAGACTTATGCACTGATGTGATGAAGTGAAGATCCAGGGTATAGAGAACGATTACAGGGCATACAGGTTATTTATGGTGGATCTCTATGTATGCTATCCTAAGTACACCGCATACAAGTCCTAGTGTTGATCATACAAAACCCAAGAAACACACACGTGGAGATAAACGTGGCAATGCAACTATGAAGAGTGTTGCACTATGCTAGAGAGACACTAGCAAAGATCAGAGTTAACATGCACAAGATTGCTCAATCTACCGATGCACAAAGATATCACTAGGCCTCTTGCTCAAATTCTCCTTTTCTTTTTCTCTTTTTATTTTGTATTGAATCTTGCTCTTTTTTCTTTTTCTTTTGCTATATTATATATATATATATATCACGGCCAATTTATAATGCACAACACCAAAACCCTACGAGCAGCCTGTAAGAGCGGAAACTAGTCTCAATAGGCAAGTTCCTACACCTTTGAAATAGAATGGCTATAGCTAAAGGTTTGGAAAATTTGCAAATTTTCACAATTTTTTAGTATGCCTACTGTGGCAGAAAAACAGTGCAAAACTGTGTCGTGGCAGAACTGTCTGTACCACGGCAGAAAAACTCGTAGAACCTGTGTTGCGGTAGAACTCGTGGCAGGACTCGGACTCGCGGCAGAAAAAAACGGCCGAAAACATGCCGCGCAGGAAATCGAGTCATGGCAGAGAAGCACTCGCGACAGAGAAACAGTCTGTTTCTACGCCGCGGCAGACTTGGCATGGATTCTTTTTTTTCAATTCCGACTTGCCAAGTAGTAAACAATGAGGACCCTAACTTGGATCGGATTTGACTTGATGGTGGCGGAAACAATTGATGGGGAACTCGACTAGAAGTACTAGAAAGCAAAAACCAATCTACGAAGAACAGATCTAGATCTAGACTAATAGAGGAACACGACCAGCAACGATTACTCGAATACGATGTAATCTAGGCTATGACAACTCTTTTGTGCAATTACACTGGTGGTTCCATGTGGTTTATGAAAACAACAGACATGCAATGACTCTGGTGGATCCATATGTGGTTTGTGAAAAGAACACACATGCAATGACTCTAGTTGTGGTTCATAAAAATAACACACATGCAATGAAACTAGGGGATCCATACGTGGTTTGTGAAAAGAACACACATTCAATGACACTAGTGGATCCATATGTGGTTTGTTAAAAGAACACACATTTAATGACACTGGTGGATCCATGTGTGGTTTGTGAAAAGAACACACATGCAATGACTCTGGTGGATCCATGTGGTTTACGAAAAGAACAGACATGCAATGACTCTTGTGGATCCATATATGGTTTATGAAAAGAACAGACATGCAATGACTCTACTTGTGGTTAATAAAAAGAACACACACGCAATGACACTAGGGATCCATATGTGGTTAATGGAAAGAACACACATGCAATGACACTGGTGGATCCATCTGTTGTTTGTGAAAATAACACACATTCAATGACACAGGTGGATCCATTTGGTTCACAAAAAGAATAGACATGCAATGACTCCTGTGGATCCATATCTGGTTTGTGAAAAGAACACACATGCAATGACTCTAGTTGTGGTTCACGAAAAGAACACGAATGCAATGACTCTGGTGGATCCATATGTGGTTTGTGAAAATATCACACATTCAATGACACTGGTGGATCCATATGTGGTTTGTGAAAAGAACACACATTTAATGACTCTATTTGTGGTTTATGAAAAGAATACACATGCAATGGCACTAGTGGATCAATGTGGTTTATGAAAAGAACACACATGCAATGACTCTGGTGGATCCATGTGGTTTATGAAAAGAACATACATGTAATGACTCTGGTGGATCCATATGTGGTTTATGAAAAGTATAGACATGCAATGACTCTAGTTGTGGTTAATGAAATTAACACACATGCAATGACACTAGGGGATCAATATGTGGATAATGAAAAGTACATGCAATGACACTGGTGGATCCATATGTCGTTTGTAAAAAGAACACACATTCAATGACACTGTTGGATCTATGTGTTTTCTGAAAAGAACAAACATGCAATGACGTTGGTGGATCCATATGTGGTTTGTGAAAAGAACACACATTTAATGACTCTAGTTGTATTTTATGAAAAGAACACACATGCAATGACACTGGTGGATCCATGTGGTTTATGAAAAGAACACACGTGCAATGACTCTAGTGGATCATGTGGTTTATGGAAAGAACAAACATGCAATGACTCTGGTGGATCCATATGTGGTTTATGAAAGAACGGACATGCAATGACTCTACTTGTGGTTAATGAAAATAAACACACATGCAATGACATTAGTGGATCAATATGTAGATAATGAAAAGAACACACATGCAATGACAGTGGTGGATCCATATGTGGTTTGTGAAAAGAACACACATTCAATGACACTAGATGATCTATGTGGTTTATGAAAAGAACAGACATGCAATGACTCTGGTGGATCCATATGTGGTTTGTGAAAAGAACACGCATGCAATGAGTCTAGTTGTGGTTCATTAAAAGAACACACATGCAATGACACTGGTGGATCCATATGTGGTTTATGAAAAGAACGCACATCCAATGACTCTGGTGGATCCATTTGGTTTATGAAAAGAACAGATATGAAATGACTCTAGTTGTGGTTAATGAAAAGAACACACATGCAATGACACTAGGGGATCCATATGTGTGGTTAATGAAAATAACACACATGCAATGACACTGGTGGATCCATATGTTGTTTGTGAAAAGAACACACATCCAATGACACTGGTGGATCTATGTGGTTTATGAAAAGAACAGACATGCAATGACTCTGGTGGATCCATATGTGGTTTGTGAAAAGAACACACATGAAATGACACTAGTGGATCCATATGTGTTTTGTGAAAAGAACACATATTCAATGACACTAGTGGATCCATATGTGTTTTGTGAAAAGAACACGCAATTAATGAAACTATTTGTGGTTTATGAAAAGAACACACATTTAATGACTCTAGCCGTGGTTTATGAAAAGAACACACGTGCAATGACACTTGTGGATCCATGTGGTTTATGAAAAGAACACACATGCAATGATGCTGGTGGATCCATGTGATTTATGAAAAGAATAGACATGCAATGACTCTGGTGGATCCATATGGTGTTTATGAAAGGAACAGAATGACTCTAGTTGTGGTTAATGAAAAGAACACACATGCAATGATACTAGGGGATCCATATGAGGTTAATGAAATGAACACACATGCAATGATATTGGTGGATCCATATGTGGGTAGTGAAAAGAATACACATCCAATGACGCTGGTGGATCTATGTGGTTTATGAAAAGAATAGACATGCAATGACTCTGGTGGATCCATATGAGGTTTCTGAAAAGAACACACATGCAATTACTCTAGTTGTGGTTCATGAAAAGAACACACATGAAATGACACTGGTGGATCCATATGTGGTTTGTGAAAAGAACACACATTCAATGACACTGGTGGATCCATATGTGGTTTTTGAAAAGAACACACATTTATTGACACTGGTGGATCCATATGTGGTTTGTGAAAAGAACACAACATGCAACGACTCTGGTGGATCCATGTGGTTTATGAAAAGACCAGACATGCAATGACTCTGGTGGATCCATATGTGGTTTATGAAAAGAACAGACATGCAATGACTCTAGTTGTGGTTAATGAAAAGAACACACATGCAATGACACTAGGGTATCCATATATGGTTAATGGAAAGACCACACACGCAATTACACTGGTGGATCCGTATGTGGTTTGTGAAAAGAACACACATTCAATGAAACTGCTGGATCCATGTGGTTTATGAAAATATGTAACACCCAAAATCTTTTAATCAAGAGTATCAAGTTCTAATCACCCAATTTAGGGTTAACAAAAAACTTTTATTAATAAAATGAATATGAATGCATGTGTGTTTGCATTAGTATAGATTTGAGTGTATATGTCATGCTTGATTGTTCTAAATGCTGTGAAATGGTTTAAAGGTGAATGCCACATCATCTAGACCATTTACAAGAAAAACAAAAAGAGAAAGAAATCACATAAGAATAAATAATGCAAATGGTCATTTTGACCATTTTAAACCACTAGGCCACTTTAGATGTTCCTAGAGGAGAATTTCTAACATAAGCAATTCTATTTCTTTTCACCCCTTGCTAGACCAAGTAAAAGTGTATCAAGGCCCACTTTACAAACTTACAAATACATCTAGCAAATCCATTTAAAGGACATTTGAAAATTGAATCAAGCGTATGTGTTAAGATCCCACTTTTTCAAAAACCTACCAAATCAATTCACCTTGACCTCTCCCAGCAAACCTAGACTCTCAAGCTTAATGCAAGTTCACTCAAAAAATTTGAATCAAAAATTCGAAACTTCATTTCATGCGGCCATTAACACAAACACTTGGCATGCACAGAATAAACTCTAGCCTAACTTCACTATTCTGTACAGTGATCATCGACCAAATGGTCCCCTAGTTACTTCCCTGTCTCCCCTAAGCCTAACCCAGCCCCAAACTAGCTCCCCCAGCACCGCTGGCACAGTGGAGCGCCGCCGGTTTGTGGTCATCATCGGCCGACCATGGCTAGCTTGCACCAGACAGCCCGCGCCCATCTAGGATGTCCACTAGCCTCGCCACACCCTACTACCACTCTCTGTCTAGGCCACAGCCCCAGCCGAGCTGTGGACCACACTAGCACCACCACGCACCGCCTCTCTGCACCATGTCCAGAGCGCACCAGTGCGCTATGCCTGACCAGCCCCGCCAGCTCGCGCCTTGCCCTCAAAGTGCACACGCAGCCTCACCATGATCACCCCACCCCGGCAGACACCCTCGTTCACCGCCGTGTGACCCGCAACTGTCGCACACCGTCGCAAACACCACTGCCTCCGCAGGCGCCAGACCAAACCAAGCCGCCCCACGCCGCGCCATTAAGTCCATGAGAACCGCCAGGGAGCACCGCATCGTCCTACGCCCTCGCACATGCCATTAGCTTCCTATAGAGACGGCACCGTCGAGCTCACCGCTGCACCACTCGGTCCTCTCGCCGAGCTATAAAAGGAGGTCACCCCAGCCTCCATTCCTCACACCATTCGACTCCCCACTCCTCACTGACCTTCTCCACTTCTCCCCGGAGCAAGGCGAGCACCACCGTGCTGGAATTTCACCGGAGTCCGCCGCTGCTGGAGGAGAAGGGCGCCCTCGATTCTGACCACCCCAAGCCCTGCCGTGACCGAGCCTCGCCTCGCCGTCATCTACCACGTCGATTGCCCCCTGTCGCCAACCCTAGATGTAGCCCAGGTGAGCCCGGCGAGACCCCCACCGCCACGCTAGGTCACATTCCTCGTCGGAGTTGTCAACGACGACCCTCAACCGTTGGATTAGAATTAGATCGTAGCAACTCAGATTTGCTAATACTGTTTCACGTTAGAACAGTCACTGACTGGTGGACCCTGCCTGTCAGTAGCCCGCTGCGCTGTGCAGTGCAGCTGGGCCGGCCCGTTTAGCTTTCCCGCGCAGCCTAGGAAATTCAAATATTGATTTTCCTTTTTAGATGAAATCCTATTTTGTCCACATATTTGAAAATCAATTCAGAGAGTTTCACTTAACCAAATGGCGTGATTCAAATTTTGCTGGAAAGGTAAATAAAATATCTAAACAAGCCCATTGGATTTAAATCATTTGGAGTTAGAGATAATATATACAAAAAATAACAAGACAGAGACTTTTGCAAATTCAAACATTTTTCAAAAATCAACCATAATAGCTTTTGAGTTGATTCCAACTCTCAAAAATCACATTTGATAATATCTATCTAAATATGTAAAAATATTTTGGTTTGCATGCATTGACATTTGATTCGTACCAAAAGAATGCTATTAGGGCATTTTTCTAGTCACTTTAAATCTATTAAATAATATTTTACCCTTTATAAAATGTGACCAACCCTTTTAAATCACATTTCCATGTATTGGCATATGTGGTGATGACATGTGTCCACATGATCCCATATTTTATTGGAGAATATTAAATCTTAATTAATTTCAATGAGTAGAAATTGCTTTTCTCAAATAAACTAAATAAAACTAGTTATTTATTTCATGTGATGATTGTGATGATACTAGATCATCAAGTCTGAGCCTTAGTGTGCTAAATAGACTTAGTTAAGTATTGTTTGGTGATTGTGTACCCCGTATTCCTTTATAGACGATAGTACCGACCAAGGATATGAGGAGGAGTTCTACCCCGAAGAAGAGGAGGAAAACTTCAATCACTGCACCAATCAAGGCAAGCCATCACTAGATGCAAGTTAACCTAAGAAAGATGCATTAGGCATGCTTGGTTATACATTTTGATTTATAACCATCCCAAGTTTTACTTGTAAGCTTTACTTTTTACTTTACCAAAGTTTCTTTACTTTTAGTAATGCTTTGTTAGATTTTGGAAAGTAGTATAGATAGCATAAAGAGTATAAAACTAGGCCTATACTAGATGTCATTCTATGGCATGAGATTGAAGACTAGCACCCTCATTAGTGAACACTCTTAACTTAGTGGCGAGTGCTAAGCATAAAACTTGATCACTTTAGATGTGAATACTTGGTGAAGTTGCTTATGAAAACCTTGGAATGATGAGTCATTCTATTGAAATGTTTTGACATGTGTTGAGAAACACAAATGGATTTTGATGATGAAAATATTGAGCATGAGCCTTAGCCCTTTATAAAAACCTGATGGTTGGGTTTGGATGCGATACCATTCCAATTTTACCGTATAGCCACAATACCTGAATTGGGTAAAGCTTAGCCGAAACTTTATATGCATTAGTATGGGTTCCCTAGAGGGAGAGGTTTGAGCTGAGGCTACCTCATGATGATGTCCACCTATGCAGTGCCTAGGATGGCAGATGGCCATGGCTGGGAGGCCAAGCCCTTGGGGAGGTGCCTATACTATAGTGTGTAATTGAAAGGTTATGATTGATTATACGCATACTAAGTATGATGATTCAGGGTTATCCCTGATGGATGTATCGAATTTTGTGGTGAAAGTGTACCACCTCTACAGAGTGTCAAACTATCGAATAGCTTTGTCCGTGGTCATGGGCCTGTTCGTCTGCGGTACCAAAGTTCGTAGGCCAGCGCATGGTGGTACCTCAGTTTCCTGAAATTGCCGCGTTTCGAAAATTTGGGCCGCCAACTACTGAGAGGGGCCATTTCGAGGGAAACTCATCTCACCCCTATCAAATTCAAACATTCCGTTAAACTGCCCCGTGAAGTAGACGGTTGGGACCCCTATGTCGGTCATTTGTCCATGACGCGAGCACCAACGCGGCAACCTCTTAAGAAAATCAGGTAGCTAAGTGGATTGGATGCGTGGACCAATTTCACAAATCCATTCCCACCTTTCCCCTAGCACCGGCGGCGTCGGAATCCACCCTCCAGGCAGGACGATCCCTTCGGACATTTGACTTCCGGCGCCTAGTTGCTGCGCCCAGTCGCTGATCTCGAGCTCCAATGGCGCACGCCGTAGCTGCCGTTGCGAGGCTCTAGCCCGTCTCCGTCACCGATGAGCCAAGCAGTTCGGAGGATGGCAGATCCTACTATCAAGGAAGAAGAAGTTCTGGCTACAAGCGGGTGAGCTACCCATCTCTTTGTTATTCGCACTAATTATAACTGCTAGCTGGCTACTGAACCTCAAATTGTTTGTTAGCCCAACGCTTACAAACATATTTTGTCCACAGTTTTCTATCAAGTGGGATCTCCGCGGACCCCCCCCTTACCTGGTTACGGTAGTCCTCTACAGGTACGACTCTAAGGGCAAGTGGTATGGACACCATTGTTTCACGATGGAAGAAGCGCCTGCGCAGATCTGCACTATATCTGGTATGGTTGCTGCTCTGCGTAATCATGATGAATTATGGCTGAAGCAGACTGCAAAGTTCAGCTTCATGGATGAACATGGCATGATGGTTCCTCTAACGTGTGACAGTCAGCTAATTGGGTTGATGAAAAGGTATGCTTCGGCTGCCATGTTTGAGCTGAAATGTGATGTACTAGACGTGGAAGCTGCTGCAACTGGGAGTCGCCCTTCTATTCTTGGACAGGGTGGTTTCTCGAACCTAATTAGCTCCTGGTAAGCCAAGGTCGCTTGGGGTTCGCATGTTTGTGCTTAATTGTAATTTTTGTTTTATTTACTCTGTAGATATTGGGCATTTATGCAACAGTCTTGTTTCTTTGACAGGATGCGCCGCAAGGTTAGAAACATGACTGCCGGGTCAGTCATTTTGTTGCCCGAAGAAATTAAAAACGAGTGGAAAGATGTTGCTGGACACGATTCTGGTGCCCATTGTCCCAGCGATGCAGAGTACGTGAAGCTAAGAAAATTGGCACCGAGGAAGAGGAAGAAGCCAGGAAATGAAGAAGCCAGTGGACATGAAGGCTTGGCACCCAGGCTACGAAAGAAGGCAGCTGGCAATGAAGATGCATAGTAATGTGTTGAACTTGAACCTATATATGTAATTCTGTTAAATTCTAGAGCTCTATGTGTGACACGTTGCTGGGCGAAACAATCTACCCACGTTCTCTGAGTAAAATGTACCGCGACTTAGTGTTTGGAAATGCCCGAGTCAGTAGTTGAATCCGAAATTGTGATTGTGCCACTGCTATCTGAAAACACGCAGCACCGGTTCCATGATTGTTGAGGGGCAGGAGGTCTCCAAATACAACAAAATGTAAGTGGCACAGAAATAAATTATTTAAGCTGCCACTCCACGAAGCAGGAACTTATTTCAGATGCTGCACAACGATGTGGAAACATAAACAACAATGTTCTCACCGATAATGCCTAGATGAGGAGTAAATCGGTAGCACTTTCTGGCCTAATCTTGAGCCCGTCTATCTCACCGCCTCTCTGCTCCTGCATTCCCTGCATCTGGCGAAGCTCCCGGATCTCCAGTAACCGGGTGTATGTGCTTCCACTTTATAAATTGTGGTTGTGCCATTTGCATGTGGCACAATCCACGTAGATTACGTTTAAAGAAACCACCAATGTCAGAATACACAAGTGGAAACTGTGTCTTTGGTCCATGGTCACGTTCCCAATCCGGGACAGAGATCTAAATCGAGGCAGAAATTGATCTAAATCACAAATACTTCCACAAATTAATCAAGACAGAGATCTAAATCGAGGCATTTTATTACTTCCACCACAAATTCTTCTAAACAAAGGTGTGATTTCACATCCTACATTAATTCAACCACTAGTCAGCAATTTCACTTCCACTGCCACTGTCCTCCGAGCCGCCGACTTCCTTGTCACTGTTGGATGGAACCTCCACGATTTCCGCATTGCTCGCGAGACAGAGCACCTCTTCACGGCGAGCGGCGGCGATGATGGTGTACTTGGTCCGTCTAGGGACGGACCAGAACCTCTCCCGCCCTTCTCGGTTGTGGAGATCCTAGTGCACCACGCGCTCGTCAACGATGCGGTTGCCAATCTTGGCCTTCCGCTCCTTCTTGAACAGCGCCGGCCAGTACAGGCTGGCCGCCGCATACCGGGGCAGCGCCCTCTTCCACGCGGGCATCTGGCGGCGGCGCGCCGCGATTTCGCTCTCCATCTCGACTCGGCCAGGGAGCGGAGCCACCGGCACCCCCGCAGAGCTGATGCGCCATCCATGGGGCACTATCGCGATTGGCGGCACAAGGATGTCGAAGTTCGCGAACATCACCGCCTTGTAGAAGTTCATATCGGGCATCTCCATGGCGGCGCAATGGAGATTGGAGAGGGAGCGAGGGGATGGATGACAAAGCAATGGGACGGTGGAGATTGGAGAGGACGAGGGGATGGACGATGAAGCGACGCGCTGTGGCGCCTCCTATTTGTACACGAGGACAACAAAGCGACGAGCGGAATATCCAAGGGGCATTGGCCAGACAATAGAAGTAATGCGGGGTCAGACTAACGGGAGAGCATTTTTTCCTCCCTGGACTTCGGGACCAATAGTTCACACCGCTAGGTCAACAAGAACAACTATTACAACTTAAAAAGGCACAGAGCTTAAGCTAAATACAACTAGTTATCACACATCTCCTTAATCTTCCTAATCTTAGCCCGATGCGCATCTTCCTGCGAGAGCAAGGATCGAATCGTCTGATCCTTCCTTTTAGCATCTTCCTTGCACAGCTTCAATTGTTTCTCTGCATTTTTCCTCATGCACTTGTGTCGGGGGGTGATCCCTAGATAGCCCAACCGGACAAGAAACTGGGCAGTCGGATCGCGTCCGGCCGACCAGATGCAGCCGGACAAGGCAAGTCAGGCCGGCTATCGCTTGGTAGACGGATCGACAAGAAGCAGCCAGCTAGGGAGACATGACGGCGTGCGTATCAGTGCACGATATGGAGACACGACGTAGCCAGGACCAATTAGGGAGACATGACGGCGTGCGTGTCAGTGCACGATATGCCCTGTACGATGACAAGACCAGCCACTACTCGGCCATACCGAAGACTTTGCGGGGATGACGTAGGAACACTGGCCCGATGCTGACGACAGGCTCACACGGCGTCCACTGTGCCTACGACAGCCCTACCGCTCATACTCCTATGGGACATATCGTACCGGATACGGTAGATGACCAGTCGGCTGGGACCCGCCTTTGGGGCCCGCCAATCGGACTGGCCAGTGAGACTGTTGCCTCTCTTCCTATATAAGGAGAGGCATGGCCTTAGTAGCAAGGGTTGGCCTTAGTGCATTTAAGGCAGTAGCTAGAGAATACAGCTCGAGGAGCACTTGTAGTTCGTATATCCCTCATAGTCAGGTCCGGCAGGAGTAGGAGTTTTACCTCATCACGAGGGCTCCGAACCTGGGTACTTCCTGCGTCCCGCTACGCTTGCTTGTATCCAATCACGCCTGCGGACGCCGTCGATAGCTTCCCTGCTAGTCCCCACACCTCTATCTAACCTTCTTAGGTACTGCCGTTCCAAATACAACGACAACTTGTCAATACTCGTAGTTGTGAACTGCAGGACTTTGGCCTGGTGGATATCATTCCTTGCTTGAGTCAGTTCTTGCTCTGCTTTAGCCTTCAGGGCCAACGCCGCGTCCCTCTCCTTCTCAACTTTGCTAACCTTGTCTTGCACCCACCCGAGATCTCGCTTATGCTTGGTCGTGTCAACTGGTTCCCATAGCTTCATCTCAACACTGTCAAGAAGTGAGCTGAATACGGATTCTTTCAACTCAACATTCATTTCCCATAGTTTGTCCAACGTTTTCTGCATCGATTTGGGCCACTCTAGATCTATCCATTTGACAACACCGCAACTTCCTCCTTGCATCATTGCACGATGTCCTTGACACCGTAGAAACCTCATGCCTGTGTTTCGTCCTTCGAACGCTACAAATTTAGCGCGCACATATCCATGTTTACATAGCAGAGGACTGTCTTCATCCGCTAAACCGTGATAGTCGAGGTCATACATCATCTGGTTGACCTAACACATCATACGCGCATGAGTAAACAGATTAGATCTAGCTCAAAAAATAGATAACTGGCCACAGATGATAGAAATAGAGATGAGGCGACTCACATCGAAATCACCGTTCCTGTCGTCATGACGCATTTCCTTGCCGTCTCCCCTTGAACCCATGGCGAGAGGGGAGGGGGGTGGCTGCCGGAGAGGGGATTGGGATGGAGGCGCCATCGGCTTGCGGCTACGGTAGGATGGGAGTGAAGTGGGGAAAGTGGCTTTGAGGGGAAGAGAAGTATGGGGAGGAAGAGAAGTAATGGGAACGTGACACTGGGATGTGGCCAACTGAACTCGTGAGACGTGACACTCGCAACAGAGGAGCGCCCGCTATTGCCTGTTTGTCCAGAGCAAGTGTGGCCAATCATGCCGCAGAACAGCCTACTCGCGGATCGCTCTCATGAAGACCATCCCAATCGTCCAAGCGCCCCGATCAAACGGTATGTAACAATCGTCAAGCAGAACAACTGTGTTAGGGCGTGCCTTCTAGAAGACTCGGTCTAACGGCTACCCATGCAATGACACTGGTGTATCCATGTGTGGTTTGTGAAAAGAATAGACATGCAATCACACTAGGTGGATCCGTATGTGGTTTATGGAAGTAATAGACATGCAATGACTCTAGATGTGATTCATTAAAAGAACAGACATGCAATGACACTGGTAGATCCATGTGTGGTTCATAAGAAGAACACACATCCAATGCCACTGGTGGACTCTAGCTGTGGTTCATGAAAAGAATAGACATGCAATGACACTAGTGGATCCATATGTGGTTTGTTTAGAGGAACAGACATGCAATGCACACTTGCTGCGGTTCATGAAAAGAACAGACATGCAATGACACCGGTGGATCCATGTGTGGTTTATGGAAGTAACAGACATGCAATGACTCTAGCTGTGATTCATGAAAAGAACAGACGTGCAATGACACTGGTGGATCCATGTGTGGTTCATGAGAAGAACACACATCCAATGACACTGGTGGATCCTTATGTGCTTCATGAAAAAGAACAGACATGCGATGACACCGGTGGATCCTTATGTGGTATTTAGAGGAACACACATGCAATGACACTGGGTGTGGTTCATGAAAAGAACAGACATGCAATGACTTATGTGGTTAGTTTAGAAAAACACACATGCATTGACACTAGGTGTGGTTCATGAAAAGAACAGACATGCAATGACACTGGTGGATCCTTATGTGGTTTGTTTAGAGGAACACACATGCAATGACACTGGGTGTGGTTCATGAAAAGAACACACATCCATTGAAACTGGTGGATCCTTGTGTGGTTCATGAAAAGAACAGACATGCAGTGACACCGGTGGATCCTTATGTGTAGCATCCCATCTGTCTAACATCTGTAATACTACATGGTTTCAATCAATATAATACTACCCCTACATAATAGTTAATGCATCATCATAATATCTTGCTCATGTCATCATGCCACATTGCATTTGAGCATCATATAAACCCTTTTAATTTGGTTCTTCTCTCAGATGCATTTGCATTTTTTTTAATTGTAGTTGCCTCTTGATACATTGTAGTTTGCTCTTGATATATTGCTTGATGCCCAAGTTGAGTTGGGGGCATATCTTTTCTCGACTCCATCACCTTTCTTGTCACCACCTTATAATTCCACCATCCAAACTATATGTGAGCAATTGCATTTCCTTGGTATTTCATTCTAGCTCATATAATCTTTGGGTGGATCTTTTTCTATCCTACCCGCTTCCATACATGGTGCTATATTGTTTTGACAATATCAATTATGGAGGCATGCCTGGCCACCTTGCATGGCCATGAGAATGGAGGGAATCATATTCTTCTTGTATGGTTGTACTTGGATTATGGGTTTGCTTGAATATACATTTGGCCATGGGGATTATTAGTGGACCACACACACTATATTGTCACAGTCATATTCATGCATTCCCATAAATCTTGAAGTCAAATGATAAGAATAAGTGTCTCTTTCTCTGAAGGGCTCTATTTAAATTTTGAATGCATGTTTGATTATAAATGGCCTTGTGAGCTCTAGTTATTTTCACAACTAGTATAGAATATTTTTAATAACCATGCATGGGCTGTGCAATCAGGTCCTCTTGCTTCCATCTACCCCTTCCCTTTCTATTTGATTTTTACACTTGGATTTTTAAAGGGTTTTTGAATCAGGCAAGAAATGAAAAATAAAAAGAAAAGAAATCTAACTACATCTATACCATCCACATCAACCGTGGGCACCATGTGTGCATGCCATGTGCGTGTGTGTCCAGCTTGCCTAACCAATCCACCGATTCAAACAAACCTGAGCACCCCATGCTCTACCTGGTGACCCGATCGGTGCCCAAGCTGTCTAACCAAGGCATGCCATCTCTCCTTTGTTCTGATGCCACTAAACCATCCGAGACCATAGTGGACACGTTTCCCTAGTCCTGTTCTTCTTCAAGCCATGCCAGGCACATGCTCGTGTTCGTTTTTGCCTCGCTTCCTCCTGGCCACACACAGCAGAGGCACACCTCCCCCTCTCCTTCCTATCCCCTTGGAAGGAAAGCCTCTTGAACCCTAGCCTCCTCCCAGCGCCGCCGTTGCCGGAGATAGCCGACGCGCCAAGGGCTGCGCGTGGAGCCTCTGGAACCGTGCGGAGCAAGGAGCGAGGAGGAGCAATAGCGCCCCGATGCCGTGCCACACGCTGTCGCCTTGGTCACTGTCTCCCCGTCGCCGCCCCGCCCTGGTCACCAACGTCGTGCGCCGCCGTCGTCGTCGTCTCCTGGCCGGCCACCACATCACCGTCCACACCTCGGTGAGCCCCCCCCCCCCCCCCCCCCGCCTCGCCTAGCTCTCTGGCTGCCTTTCATATTGCGCCGACGTGCACTGCATTCCCGCTTGCCACGCAAAACAGTAGCCGCATGTCCGTGCACCAGCAGCCTCGCCGCCCGCAGCCTTTGCTCGTTGGCAGCAGCCGCCGCGCGCCTTTAACCTCGCCCGCAAGCAGCAGCCGTGCTCGCCGCGCAAAAGCACGCATGCATCGGCAACAGTAGTAGCATCAGCGGCAGCTCGCCGGGTGCAGACATCGTTCAGGCAGCAGCAGTCCGCAGCTACAGCACCCTTTCTGTTCCCGTCGCGATTCCGTCGTGTTCGTTGCTTCTCTCGTGAAAGTACGTGCACAAAACTTCTTCTCCATGGTCACAGTTTTCCAACAAGCTTGATCTTACTCAAATTAGAGCAGTTTATAGCTCAGTATCTCGTTCACAAAACAGCACCGCCGCGCCGTTCGTCTGTCACCGTCAGCTGTCGCGAGATAGTTCATCAGGTTCAGTCACGCTGCAAGAAATAACCCGCAAACCTCTTTGAATCTCCGCCTATACCGGCGCACCTGATCCTTGTCTGACGATGCCACCTTGACCTTCCCTATTCGTGGATGTCCCCTCTTCGCGCTGATCCAAATCTCAACCAAAACAGTGCAGAAAATATCACAGAATCTTCCTCCAAAGTGTGGACATACTAGCTCGTTTTGCGACGCGATTTTCAGTTCGTTAGTCCAAAATTTTGTCTTGTCATCGTTATATAAACTGTGAGTCTTGATCTATCATCTAGTTGATGCTAGTCTAGTGTCTATTTCTCTGATCTGAATTTTGAAGACCCAAGATCAAATCCCATCGAGGCATATTTAATCCATCGTTTTATTTTGTTTGTCTCTGAAAACTCGTTGCCTAAACCTCTCCCAGTTTTATGCCTTGAGCGCTTGGGAATCGTCTTCCAAAACATGCAGTGTTATTCAGTTAACCTCCGCCGCCCCGATCTCTTTAAAGCTCGAGGGATCCCCAATATTCATCTAGCGATTCTTGTCCCGGTGGTTCCCCGCAGCATGTGCAAGCCGAGACCATGGTTCAATTCTTTGGACGAGACCATGGTTCAATTCTTGGAGACATCCACACACGCGATGTTACAGACTTCAAGTTGGCCTTCTGCTGGCACGTTTTTGTCATGAGCATTTTGTTCAGCTGCTTGTTGTCTTGACTATCAGCGATCAAGTTGCCTCCCGATCCTTTGCAACAAAGCTCGTCAGCCTAGGTAGTACATCCTTGCTCTGCTTCTCGGCTGGTCATGGGACCAAACCCAGCGGTCGGCAGGAACACCCCATCTCTCTATCTCTATGTGTAACTCTAATTTGAAAAGTTTCAAAACGAAAGGTAAATGAATTTGTTTAATATTTTGAATGTAAATTACAATTGCTGTTTCAGTTATCCTTATATAGTCAAACTAATGACAATTTTGGCCTTTTGGTGTTGAAATATCTTGGTAGTAATATCTTTTAATCCATAGTTCCAAATTTGACTTGTAGGATATGTTTTGAGATCATAAAAATGACAGGAATTCAAATATGCCATCCAAAATAACTTCTCGAAGATTGCGAAGCCTCTTATCGATCTCCTCAAGAAAGGCAAGAAATCCTTTGGTCTCCTGCATGTCAAGCTAGCTTTGAGACACTCAAAGAGAAGCTCACTTCCACACCAGTATTGATTCCTCCAGATACATCAAAGCCTTTCCAGATCTTTTGTGACGCCTCATTGCAAGGATTGGGTGCAGTCCTCATGCAAGAAAAGCAAGTCGTTGCTTATGCTTCCCGTCAGTTGAAAACTCATGAGCTCAACTATCCAACACATGATTTGGAATTTGCAGCGGTTGTCTTCGCCTTGAAAGTATGGAGGCACTACTTGCTTGGAAACCATTGTGAGATCTTTTTTGACCACAAAAGCCTGAAGTATATCTTCACTCAGCCGGACCTCAACCTTCGCCAAAGGGAATGGATTGAAACCATCAACGACTTTGATCTTTCGATCAACTACACTCCAGGCAAAGCAAATGTGATGGCCGATGCCCTCAATCGTAAGGCATATGTGAACAACCTAATGGGGGAAGAACAACAACCTCTCTTGTACGAGGAATTCCGTCGACTCAACCTCGAGCTTGTACCTCAGGGATATCTTCATAACTTGATAGCTAACCCCTATCTTGGAAGAAAAAAGTTCACTCCATTCAACTTGGTGATCCGTACACGAAAACAATCATCTCCAAGATTCAGCTTCTGAAGTATGAACCTTTCCAGCTTGACGAGCAAGGCACTCTATTCTTTAAGCAAAGCCCGGATGTTTGTTCCGAAGTATCCGGGTTTGAGAGAGCAAGTTCTTAAAGAAGCTCATGATTTCTGTTCTTTCTATCCACCCTAGCAGCACTAAGATGTACATGGACCCTGAAAACACAATATTGGTGGCCTGGATTGAAACGATATTGTGCCAAGTATGTCTCGGAGTGTGATGTCTGCCGTAGAGTAAAAGCTGTCCATCAGAAAACCTTCCGGTCTTCTACAGCCATTGAAGCCTCCAGAATGGAAATGGGAGAAAGTAGAGATGGACTTCATAGCTGGGTTTCCAAGGTCGCAGAAATGCAATCTTTGTTGTCATCAACAGGCTTTCTAAAGTGGCTCCTTCTCTCTAGTCAAGGAAACAATTTCTGGTAGTCAGCTGGTCGAGCTCTATATCAACAGAATTGTCCTCTTTGTATGGGGTTCCTCCTCGTAATTAGCTCAGACCGTGGGAGTAATCTTTACCTCCAAGTACTGGGAGAGTTTCCAGCAAGGCTTGGGAACAAAGCTAAACTTCAGCACAACTTACCACCCTCAGTCGCAAGGGCAAGTTGAAAGGAATCAATTAGATTCTAGAAGATATGCTCCGCGCTTGCGTCATTTCTTTCGGCATGAAGTGGGAAGAGTGCCTTCCTATGCTGAATTCTCTTACAACAACAGCTACCAGAAGAGTCTCCAGATGGCAACCCTTTGAGGTCCTCTATGGTCGTTAAGTGCTGAAACTCCTCCGATTGGTTCGTCAGGGGTAGGTGAAAGAAAATTCTTTGCCCCGACATTGTCACTCAAGCAGAAGAGAAGGTTCTTATCATTCTTGAGAACTTGAATATTGCCCAGAGTAGGCAGAAAAGCATCTATGACAGAAAACACACGACATGGAGTAGTCCCTGGGGATCTTGTTTACCTTCGTGTCACTCCCATGAGAGGCACTCATTGTTTTGGTATCAAGGGCAAGCTTGTACCTAGATACACATCGGTCCTTTCAAAATCCATGGCGAAAGAGAGAAGTAGCTTATGCTCTCGAGCTTCTCTAAAAACTCAAGGTTCATGATGTTTTCCATATCTCTCAACTCAAGAAGTGCTTCAAGGATCCTCCGGCAGGACCGTGGATCACGAGCTCATAAATCACCAAGAAGATCTGTCTTATCAAGAACATACCCCACAAAAATTCCTAGAAGTCTGCAGAAGAAAGACTCGCACAAGTCTATCAAGTTCTGCAAGGTGCAAGTGGTTCCGCACCATTCCGTTGATGAAGGCCACTTGGGAAGCGAGGATGAGCTCCATGGCCAAGTATCCTACCCTCTTCATGTCTTCTTCCTTCATCTTCTAGAATCGGCGAGGCTAGATTCCTGTTTCAGTGGGGGAGAGTTGTAGCATCCCATCTGTCTAACATCTGTAATACTACATGGTTTCAATCAATATAATACTACCCCTACATAATAGTTAATGCATCATCATAATATCTTGCTCATGTCATCATGCCACATTGCATTTGAGCATCATATAAACCCTTTATATTTGGTTCTTCTCTCAGATGCATTTGCATTTTTTTTAATTGTAGTTGCCTCTTGATACATTGTAGTTTGCTCTTGATATATTGCTTGATGCCCAAGTTGAGTTGGGGGCATATCTTTTCTCGACTCCATCACCTTTCTTGTCACCACCTTATAATTCCACCATCCAAACTATATGTGAGCAATTGCATTTCCTTGGTATTTCATTCTAGCTCATATAATCTTTGGGTGGATCTTTTTCTATCCTACCCGCTTCCATACATGGTGCTATATTGTTTTGACAATATCAATTATGGAGGCATGCCTGGCCACCTTGCATGGCCATGAGAATGGAGGGAATCATATTCTTCTTGTATGGTTGTACTTGGATTATGGGTTTGCTTGAATATACATTTGGCCATGGGGATTATTAGTGGACCACACACACTATATTGTCACAGTCATATTCATGCATTCCCATAAATCTTGAAGTCAAATGATAAGAATAAGTGTCTCTTTCTCTGAAGGGCTCTATTTAAATTTTGAATGCATGTTTGATTATAAATGGCCTTGTGAGCTCTAGTTATTTTCACAACTAGTATAGAATATTTTTAATAACCATGCATGGGCTGTGCAATCAGGTCCTCTTGCTTCCATCTACCCCTTCCCTTTCTATTTGATTTTTACACTTGGATTTTTAAAGGGTTTTTGAATCAGGCAAGAAATGAAAAATAAAAAGAAAAGAAATCTAACTACATCTATACCATCCACATCAACCGTGGGCACCATGTGTGCATGCCATGTGCGTGTGTGTCCAGCTTGCCTAACCAATCCACCGATTCAAACAAACCTGAGCACCCCATGCTCTACCTGGTGACCCGATCGGTGCCCAAGCTGTCTAACCAAGGCATGCCATCTCTCCTTTGTTCTGATGCCACTAAACCATCCGAGACCATAGTGGACACGTTTCCCTAGTCCTGTTCTTCTTCAAGCCATGCCAGGCACATGCTCGTGTTCGTTTTTGCCTCGCTTCCTCCTGGCCACACACAGCAGAGGCACACCTCCCCCTCTCCTTCCTATCCCCTTGGAAGGAAAGCCTCTTGAACCCTAGCCTCCTCCCAGCGCCGCCGTTGCCGGAGATAGCCGACGCGCCAAGGGCTGCGCGTGGAGCCTCTGGAACCGTGCGGAGCAAGGAGCGAGGAGGAGCAATAGCGCCCCGATGCCGTGCCACACGCTGTCGCCTTGGTCACTGTCTCCCCGTCGCCGCCCCGCCCTGGTCACCAACGTCGTGCGCCGCCGTCGTCGTCGTCTCCTGGCCGGCCACCACATCACCGTCCACACCTCGGTGAGCCCCCCCCCCCCCCCCCGCCTCGCCTAGCTCTCTGGCTGCCTTTCATATTGCGCCGACGTGCACTGCATTCCCGCTTGCCACGCAAAACAGTAGCCGCATGTCCGTGCACCAGCAGCCTCGCCGCCCGCAGCCTTTGCTCGTTGGCAGCAGCCGCCGCGCGCCTTTAACCTCGCCCGCAAGCAGCAGCCGTGCTCGCCGCGCAAAAGCACGCATGCATCGGCAACAGTAGTAGCATCAGCGGCAGCTCGCCGGGTGCAGACATCGTTCAGGCAGCAGCAGTCCGCAGCTACAGCACCCTTTCTGTTCCCGTCGCGATTCCGTCGTGTTCGTTGCTTCTCTCGTGAAAGTACGTGCACAAAACTTCTTCTCCATGGTCACAGTTTTCCAACAAGCTTGATCTTACTCAAATTAGAGCAGTTTATAGCTCAGTATCTCGTTCACAAAACAGCACCGCCGCGCCGTTCGTCTGTCACCGTCAGCTGTCGCGAGATAGTTCATCAGGTTCAGTCACGCTGCAAGAAATAACCCGCAAACCTCTTTGAATCTCCGCCTATACCGGCGCACCTGATCCTTGTCTGACGATGCCACCTTGACCTTCCCTATTCGTGGATGTCCCCTCTTCGCGCTGATCCAAATCTCAACCAAAACAGTGCAGAAAATATCACAGAATCTTCCTCCAAAGTGTGGACATACTAGCTCGTTTTGCGACGCGATTTTCAGTTCGTTAGTCCAAAATTTTGTCTTGTCATCGTTATATAAACTGTGAGTCTTGATCTATCATCTAGTTGATGCTAGTCTAGTGTCTATTTCTCTGATCTGAATTTTGAAGACCCAAGATCAAATCCCATCGAGGCATATTTAATCCATCGTTTTATTTTGTTTTGTCTCTGAAAACTCGTTGCCTAAACCTCTCCCAGTTTTATGCCTTGAGCGCTTGGGAATCGTCTTCCAAAACATGCAGTGTTATTCAGTTAACCTCCGCCGCCCCGATCTCTTTAAAGCTCGAGGGATCCCCAATATTCATCTAGCGATTCTTGTCCCGGTGGTTCCCCGCAGCATGTGCAAGCCGAGACCATGGTTCAATTCTTTGGACGAGACCATGGTTCAATTCTTTGGAGACATCCACACACGCGATGTTACAGACTTCAAGTTGGCCTTCTGCTGGCACGTTTTTGTCATGAGCATTTTGTTCAGCTGCTTGTTGTCTTGACTATCAGCGATCAAGTTGCCTCCCGATCCTTTGCAACAAAGCTCGTCAGCCTAGTAGTACATCCTTGCTCTGCTTCTCGGCTGGTCATGGGACCAAACCCAGCGTCGGCAGGAACACCCCATCTCTCTATCTCTATGTGTAACTCTAATTTGAAAAGTTTCAAAACGAAAGGTAAATGAATTTGTTTTAATATTTTGAATGTAAATTACAATTGCTGTTTCAGTTATCCTTATATAGTCAAACTAATGACAATTTTGGCCTTTTGGTGTTGAAATACAAGTAGTAATATCTTTTAATCCATAGTTCCAAATTTGACTTGTAGGATATGTTTTGAGATCATAAAAATGACAGGAATTCAAATATGCCATCCAAAATAATTTTCGAACAATTTAAAATTTTGAAATTATTAAAATGCCAATAAATGCCTTTTTCTAATTAAATCTATAACTTTAAATCCGTAACTCCAAATCCGACAAATAAGATGTCTAAATCGATCAGCGCGACGAGCCTGTTCTAACTATGCGTTCCATGATATCATTTGAAGCATGCATCATGTATAACTATCAAAACCTGAATGGTTTATGCCACTAAAATATGCCTAATAAATACTAAAAGTGCTATTTTATTGTCCCCACACATCACCCTTGCCATGCTATGTTATTGCCATGTAAATTGTGCATCATTCATCATGGCATGCTTGTTTGCTTGTCGTATTATCTTTATATGCTTGTGCACTTTATTTATGTTGGCCCTTTTTTGTTTGGTTCTTCTTTCGAATAGACGCCGAGTAGGGGAATTTACAGGAATCCCAGGAGTACTACCTAGATCCATCCTTCGCTTCAACTGAGCTTCCAGGCAAGCACTACCACATGCTTGCATACATATAATACCTATTGCTTCTATCTTACTCTTGCATCACTGAGTCGCGTTTGCATTAAATTGGATCCCAAGTATTGCATAGCCTTTAACTTTAAACCCCACCGAAGCTTGTTCCTCCATCCCATGAGCCATTACTATAGGAGTTGTTTGAGCCAGGCGAGTCGTAGAATTGCATGTGTAGGGTTTGTGCGAGTCCTTGGATAATGGGGTATCTAAACAACCTAATATGAGTAGAGAACTAATGAAAGAGGCATCGGTGAGCATTATCTGCTATTTAGTTCTTTAAGCTCACTTATGTCCCGTAGGACCCCGAGTACTTGATTCCTGTTCCTTGACTATTCGCACTATCCACATATGGGAGACTCTATGAATCCCCCTCTGCTTGAGCTTGATTCGCACTTTATTTCTTGGGGCCACATAGTAGTTTGGGGCTTTATTACTATCTTGTACTTATGCCATGCTTTACCGCCTTAATTATGATTGTGCGTGGAGCACCTGTATTGTTTAAGAATGCAGAATGTTTTCACGGTATCGACAAGCCCAGTCACATTTTTTAGGTTCCCAGTCGTTTACAGCCATTGTCGCAAACCCTGGGTCCGTCTCGGAGCCGGCCAACCTCGTTGTGGGTAGCTTATTAGAGTGGCCCCCTGAAATGATTTATGAATCCTGTGATTGCTTTGTCGTGAAAGCCTCGTTGGGTTTTGATTTGGTTTTTCCAAGGTTGATCGTGTGTGTGTTGCTATTTGTGCACCCTTGCAGGGTAAATCTTTCTGAAAGCCATGTCTGCGGTTAAGGACGACTTGGAGCACAGTTTCTCGATCATAGACAAGTATAACTAAAGTACCGTCTTTAATTTGACTAAATATCTGACTAGTAAGTAGTGCAATATTCATGGAATGATTGATAAAACTGCTAACGGATGGGTTGTTCGTCCGCTTTCTCGTTGGTAGGCGAGAAGGAGGATGGATCTGTTCCTTTATACTGTTACAACTGTTGTTTCTAATTAACGTACATCCGTCTATCATTGGTTAGGCGGATGGTTAGCGAGTATCTATAGACTTGTTAGTTATTATCTTTTGATGCAATTGCGTCACCCCAGGTATATGTCCCCTTTTAGAGGCATAAAGACTTGCTGAGTACCCGTAGGGTCTCACACAATAAATTGTTTGATTCAGATGAACATGTGTATTCGCAAGATGGATACTGGCTGGAGGAAACAGACGATGTTGGCAACGATCACTCGGTGTAGAGATTCCGGGGATGGGGATCTGTGAGATCTATGGGCGGGATGTGCTTATTTATGTGGTATCTTATGCCGATTTGCTTCTTATCCGTACTTGGATCTTGTTTTCCGCTTCCGCTTGATACTCTGTTGATTGATGTATGAGGAGTTATCCTAAACTATTATCTCTATCTAGGATATTTGGATCTTGCCGTATGGCGTTGCAATATTTCTATTTCTTTTAGATGGTATGGCTCTGAGAACTATTATAAGGTAGCTTGCATACATACTCACTTGTGTATGTATTTGATCTCTTTGTCTGTTGCCTACGCCGCTCGCTCTTGTCCCGATGTTCTTGGAAGTGGTTAGGGCGGTCGACGGGCCTACACGTGGGTGGCCCTAGGCCCCCGCTGTAAAATCCCTTATCCACTTTTGGTTCATCCAGGCTTGAACTTAGAGCGCAGGGTTCGAGGTTGTTACAATTGGTATCAGAGCCATTCCTCCCTTCAGGGTCTCAGCCAAAATGGTCGTTGTCAGTCTAGCAAATATTTTGGTAGCTATGTATACTAGGGAAAAACAAAACGCGAGAGTAGGACTGCTTCCATTTTTCTTCTTAGCCACCCACCCACCCTTTTCTGGTAAGGAAGTGTAGCGTTTTCAATCCTCTTCTAAAAATTCAAACTAGGATTCACGTGTTCTGGGTTCCGTAGTACCATAGGTTGTGTGAGTGTGTGTGTGGGGGGGGTAATTCTTTGTCTATTTGTTGCATCCAACTTGTTGTCGCTATCTGCCTTTTGGTTATCAACTGTTGGTACATTCCATATAGCGACAGGCTTTTCCAAACCAACGCGATCTGTCTTACTCTTTGTTATCCGACGCTATCTTGTTAGGGGTGTTTGTTTTCCATAGTTGCTAATCTTTAGGTTCATCTTAAGAAGGAAGAGAGTCGGGATATGTGTTTTACTTATTCATGTGGGGAGTAATGCTTTGAGTGCGGGATGGAGTCGCGACCATACCACTACTTTTATCATTCGCTCTTGTATATTGAATTGGTAGAGTGCTAACCTTGATTTCGTTAAGTGGTTTTGCGCATATAGTGGTATTTTAATGCCGAAATTTGCGGAATTTTTTTCTTTGATACCTTTGTGTACCACACTCCTTGTTCAGTCGTGTGCGATATGCTTACTATCTTCTAGGTGCTTTGAACTTTGTTGATATTTTAATATCATCTTAGTAATTTGTATCCTTTAATCTTGGTTAATTCCATTTTGGTACTATTTTGTATTATTATTATTATTCTCCATTATGGTACTGACTTGAGTTTTATATCAATCACAGGATGGCACCACCACACCGCACTGAGGATGACATACCACCTGAACTAGGGGCTGCGTTGGCAAGTATTGCTAATGCCTTGGGAACAATGCAACAGAACCATCAATGCTTTGAAGAAAGTGTCAGGAGGAATGAGTTTTCCCTGCTACCTCCACCTCCCAAGCGAGGAGACATCAAGGACTTTCTGAAGTTTAACCCGCGCCACTTTGAGGTGTCTGATCAGCCACTGGATGCTAATGATTGGCTTCGTGAGATGTCAAGGTCGCTGATGACTGCTGATGTTCCTGAACAAGAATCGGTAAAATGCGCTACTCACCTTCTGAAAGGAGACGCAACTCTATGGTGGGAGAATTACCTGAAGGCAAACCACTCTGTTTTTCAGCCTACTTGGGAGCAGTTCGCTGGGGCTTTCAAAGAGCAATACCTGTCAGAAATTGTCATGGAAAGGATGAAGGAGGTGTTTCTCAACCTCAAGCAGGGCAATGAGAATGTCGACACCTATATCAGAAACTTCATGAATCTTTCTCAGTATGGTGGTGATGAGATCTCTGATGACAAGAAGAAACAAAAGAGGTTCAGGCAAGGGCTCAATGCATCTATCAAATATGCAATCACTCATGCAAGGCCGAGGTATTTTCTGGAACTCCAACATACAGCTCTACAGGAAGAAGCCAGTAGGCAAGTGTTCGAGGAGTCCAAGAAACACAGTCGTGACGCAGCAAACTCTTCAGCTATGATAGCTCCTTCTAAGTGTCGCGTGTGGGTTCCTAATACCGCACCGCCGCTCCCGGCTCCACCAAGACCTCCAAGCTATGCGGCAAGGCCACCAAACTCCTTCAATGCTGCTACTAGGGGCTACAACCACAACTACCCTAGAGCGTCTGGCGGACTCCCTGGCTACTCTGCTCCGCGTCCATTTGGTGCTTGCTACACTTGCGAGAACACTGGGCATCAGCAATGGAATTGTCCTATGGACAAAAAAGCTCTTCCTCCTCCACCTCCAAGACCTACTTCGACTACTACGGCTCGCGCACCTGCACCACGGGCTCTCAACATCAACACCAAGCCCAGGTCACTGCTGCTCGTGCCAACTGTGTCAACGTCGCTCAAGCCGAGCATGCACCTGGAGTTGTGCTGGGTACGCTTTCTGTTAACTTAGTTTCTGCACGAGTTTTATTTGATTCAGGAGCATCGCATTCATTTGTATCCTTCAAGTTTTCTCAAGAGAATGGGTTGTCATCTAATTCGTTACCTAAAAAGCTGATGGTTCTTTCTCCTGGGGCAAGGATGTTAACTTCCAGGATCAGTTATGACAATCAGGTTCAAATTGGGGATTCTTCCTTTCCGGCCTCTTTGATTATTCTGGGCAACTCAGATATTGATGTCATTTTAGGCATGGATTGGTTAGCTGCAAATAAAGCTCTGATTGATTGTGCTGAACATTCGGTTTCTTTGAAAATTCCTGAAGGCCACATAGTCTATTCTCCAAAGCAAACTCCTTCTATTCAGCTCTACTCTTTCGGTGTCCAAGACATTGATGTTATGGAAGTCTTGCAAAATGTTTCGGTGGTCTGTGAGTTCCCAGATGTTTTTCCTGAAGAGTTACCAGGTATGCCTCCTGACCGAGAGGTCGAGTTTGTGATTGAGCTTGAACCGGGTACCGCTCCTATCTCCAAGCGGCCTTATAAAATGGGTCCTGCTGAGTTGGCTGAACTCAAACGTCAGCTTGATGAACAAGAGAAGTTGGGTTTCATTCAGCATAGCACTTCCTCTTGGGGCAGCCCAACAATCTTTGTGAAGAAGCGAGACCAGACTGATAGACTTTGTGTTGACTATCGGGCTCTCATTGCTAAAACCATCAAGAATAAATATCCCCTTCCGCGGATTAATGATCTCTTCGATTAGATAGCTGGAGTTGTGGTATTCTCTAAGCTTGACTTGAGAAGTGGATATCATCAAATCAAGATTCGCAAGGAAGATGTTCCCAAAACAGCACCCGCTATGGCCTGTACGAGTACACGGTCATGTCCTTCGGTCTCACCAATGCTCCCGCTACTTTCTCAAGGCTTATGAACTCAGTTTTCATGGAGTATCTTGATAAGTTCGTCGTGGTCTATCTGGATGACATTCTAGTCTATTCTAAGTCAAAGGAAGAACATGAATAACACCTTCGGTGTGTCCTGAACAAGCTTCGTGAGAACCGCATGTATGCAAAGATCTCCAAGTGTGAATTTTGGCTTCCTGAAGTCACCTATCTTGGTCACGTCATCTCTGCTAAGGGCATTGCCATCAACCCAGAAACTGTACGGACAATTGTTGAGTGGCTTCCACCCAAAAATTTCAAAGAAGTCCGGAGTTTCCTTGGTTTGGCTAGTTATTGCCGTCTCTTCGTTCAGAACTTCTCGAAGATTGCGAAGCCTCTTATCGATCTCCTCAAGAAAGGCAAGAAATCCTTTGGTCTCCTGCATGTCAAGCTAGCTTTGAGACACTCAAAGAGAAGCTCACTTCCACACCAGTATTGATTCCTCCAGATACATCAAAGCCTTTCCAGATCTTTTGTGACGCCTCATTGCAAGGATTGGGTGCAGTCCTCATGCAAGAAAAGCAAGTCGTTGCTTATGCTTCCCGTCAGTTGAAAACTCATGAGCTCAACTATCCAACACATGATTTGGAATTTGCAGCGGTTGTCTTCGCCTTGAAAGTATGGAGGCACTACTTGCTTGGAAACCATTGTGAGATCTTTTTTGACCACAAAAGCCTGAAGTATATCTTCACTCAACCGGACCTCAACCTTCGCCAAAGGAGATGGATTGAAACCATCAACGACTTTGATCTTTCGATCAACTACACTCCAGGCAAAGCAAATGTGATGGCCGATGCCCTCAATCGTAAGGCATATGTGAACAACCTAATGGTGGAAGAACAACAACCTCTCTTGTACGAGGAATTCCGTCGACTCAACCTCGAGCTTGTACCTCAGGGATATCTTCATAACTTGATAGCTACCCCTATCTTGGAAGAAAAAGTTCACTCCATTCAACTTGGTGATCCGTACACTAAAAACATCATCTCCAAGATTCAGCTTCTGAAGTATGAACCTTTCCAGCTTGACGAGCAAGGCACTCTATTCTTTAAGCACCGGATGTTTGTTCCGAAGTATCCGGGTTTGAGAGAGCAAGTTCTTAAAGAAGCTCATGATTCTGTTCTTTCTATCCACCCTAGCAGCACTAAGATGTACATGGACCTGAAAACACAATATTGGTGGCCTGGATTGAAACGATATTGTGCCAAGTATGTCTCGGAGTGTGATGTCTGCCGTAGAGTAAAAGCTGTCCATCAGAAACCTTCCGGTCTTCTACAGCCATTGAAGCCTCCAGAATGGAAATGGGAGAAAGTAGAGATGGACTTCATAGCTGGGTTTCCAAGGTCGCAGAAATGCAATCTTTGTTGTCATCAACAGGCTTTCTAAAGTGGCTCACTTCTCTCTAGTCAAGGAAACAATTTCTGGTAGTCAGCTGGTCGAGCTCTATATCAACAGAATTGTCTCTTTGTATGGGGTTCCTCTCGTAATTAGCTCAGACCGTGGGAGTATCTTTACCTCCAAGTACTGGGAGAGTTTCCAGCAAGGCTTGGGAACAAAGCTAAACTTCAGCACAACTTACCACCCTCAGTCGCAAGGGCAAGTTGAAAGGATCAATTAGATTCTAGAAGATATGCTCCGCGCTTGCGTCATTTCTTTCGGCATGAAGTGGGAAGAGTGCCTTCCATATGCTGAATTCTCTTACAACAACAGCTACCAGAAGAGTCTCCAGATGGCACCCTTTGAGGTCCTCTATGGTCGTAAGTGCTGAACTCCGATTGGTTCGTTAGGGGTAGGTGAAAGAAAATTCTTTGGCCCCGACATTGTCACTCAAGCAGAAGAGAAGGTTCTTATCATTCTTGAGAACTTGAATATTGCCCAGAGTAGGCAGAAAAGCATCTATGACAGAAAACACACGGACATGGAGTATGTCCCTGGGGATCTTGTTTACCTTCGTGTCACTCCCATGAGAGGCACTCATTGTTTTGGTATCAAGGGCAAGCTTGTACCTAGATACATCGGTCCTTTCAAAATCCATGGCGAAAGAGGAGAAGTAGCTTATGCTCTCGAGCTTCCTAAAAAACTCAAGGTTCATGATGTTTTCCATATCTCTCAACTCAAGAAGTGCTTCAAGGATCCCGGCAGGACCGTGGATCACGAGCTCATAAATCACCAAGAAGATCTGTCTTATCAAGAACACCCCACAAAAATCCTAGAAGTCGCAGAAAGAAAGACTCGCAACAAGTCTATCAAGTTCTGCAAGGTGCAGTGGTCGCACCATTCCGTTGATGAAGCCACTTGGGAACGCGAGGATGAGCTCCATGCCAAGTATCCTACCCTCTTCATGTCTTCTTCTTCTTCCTAGAATCTCGGGGCGAGATTCCTGTTTAGTGGGGGAGAGTTGTAGCATCCCATCTGTCTAACATCTGTAATACTACATGGTTTCAATCAATATAATACTACCCCTACATAATAATTAATGCATCATCATAATATCTTGCTCATGTCATCATGCCACATTGCATTTGAGTATCATATAAACCCGTTTAATTTGGTTCTTCTCTCATATGCATTTGCATTTTTTTAATTGTAGTTGCCTCTTGATACACTGTAGTTTGCTCTTGATATAATGCTTGATGCCCAAGTTGAGTTGGGGCCATATCTTTTCTCGACTCCATCACCTTTCTTGTCACCACCTTATAATTCCACCATCCAAACTATATGTGAGCAATTGCATTTCCTTGGTATTTCATTCTAGCTCATATAATCTTTGGGTGGATCTTTTTCTATCCTACCTGCTTCCATACATGGTGCTATATTGTTTTGACAATATCAATTATGGAGGCATGCCTGGCCACCTTGCATGGACATGAGAATGGACGGAATCATATTCTTCTTGTATGGTTGTACTTGGATTATGGGTTTGCTTGAATATACATTTGGCCATGGGGATTAATAGTGGACCACACACACTATATTGTCACAGTCATATTCATGCATTCCCATAAATCTTGAAGTCAAATGATAAGAATAAGTGTCTCTTTCTATGAAGGGCTCTATTTAAATTTTGAATGCATGTTTGATTATAAATGGCCTTGTGAGCTCTAGTTATTTTCACAACTAGTATATAATATTTTTAATAACCATGCATGGGCCGTGCAATCAGGTCCTCTTGCTTCCATCTACCCCTTCCCTTTCTATTTGATTTTTACACTTGGATTTTTAAAGGGTTTTTGAATCAGGCAAGAAATGAAAAATAAAAAGAAAAGAAATCTAACTACATCTATACCATCCACATCAACCGTGGGCACCATGTGTGCATGCCATGTGCGTGTGTGTCCACCTTGTCTAACCAATCCACCGATTCAAACAAACCTGAGCACCCCATGCTCTACCTGGTGACCCGATCGGTGCCCAAGCTGTCTAACCAAGGCATGCCATCTCTCCTCTGTTCTGATGCCACCAAACCATCCCAGACCATAGTGGACACGTTTCTCTGGTCCTGTTCTTCTTCAAGCCGTGCCAGGCACATGTTCGTGTTCGTTTTTGCCTCGCTTCCTCCTGGCCACACACAGCAGAGGCACGCCTCCCCCTCTCCTTCTTATCCCCTTGGAAGGAAAGCCTCTTGAACCCTAGCCTCCTCCCAGTGTCGCCGTCGCCGGAGATAGCCGACGCGCGAAGGGCTGCGCGTGGAGCCTCTGGAACCGTGTGGAGCAAGGAGCGAGGAGGAGCAGCAGCGCCTCGACGCCGTGCCACACGCCGTCGCCTCGGTCACTGTCTCCCCCTCGCCGCCCCGCCCTGGTCACCAATGTCGTGCGCCGTCGTCGTCGTCGTCTCCTGGCCGTCCACCACATCGCCGTCCGCACCTCGGTGAGCCCCCCGCCTCGCCCAGCTCTCCTAGCTCTCTGGCTGCCTTTCATATTGCGCCGACGTGCACTGCATTCCCGCTTGCCACGCAAAACAGTAGCCGCATGTCCGTGCACCAGCAGCCTCGCCGCCCGCAGCCTTTGCTCGTTGGCAGCAGCCGCCGCGCGCCTTTAACCTCGCCCGCAAGCAGCAGCCGTGCTCGCCGCGCAAAAGCACGCATGCATCGGCAACAGTAGTAGCATCAGCGGCAGCTCGCCGGGTGCAGACATCGTTCAGGCAGCAGCAGTCCGCAGCTACAGCACCCTTTCTGTTCCCGTCGCGATTCCGTCGTGTTCGTTGCTTCTCTCGTGAAAGTACGTGCACAAAACTTCTTCTCCATGGTCACAGTTTTCCAACAAGCTTGATCTTACTCAAATCAGAGCAGTTTATAGCTCAGTATCTCGTTCACAAAACAGCACCGCCGCGCTGTTCGTCTGTCACCGTCAGCTGTCGCGAGATAGTTCATCAGGTTCAGTCACGCTGCAAGAAATAACCCGCAAACCTCTTTGAATCTCCGCCTATACCGGCGCACCTGATCCTTGTCTGACGATGCCACCTTGACCTTCCCTATTCGTGGATGTCCCCTCTTCGCGCTGATCCAAATCTCAACCAAAACAGTGCAGAAAATATCACAGAATCTTCCTCCAAAGTGTGGACATACTAGCTCGTTTTGCGACGCGATTTTCAGTTCGTTAGTCCAAAATTTTGTCTTGTCATCGTTATATAAACTGTGAGTCTTGATCTATCATCTAGTTGATGCTAGTCTAGTGTCTATTTCTCTGATCTGAATTTTGAAGACCCAAGATCAAATCCCATCGAGGCATATTTAATCCATCGTTTTATTTTGTTTTGTCTCTGAAAACTCGTTGCCTAAACCTCTCCCAGTTTTATGCCTTGAGCGCTTGGGAATCGTCTTCCAAAACATGCAGTGTTATTCAGTTAACCTCCGCCGCCCCGATCTCTTTAAAGCTCGAGGGATCCCCAATATTCATCTAGCGATTCTTGTCCCGGTGGTTCCCCGCAGCATGTGCAAGCCGAGACCATGGTTCAATTCTTTGGACGAGACCATGGTTCAATTCTTTGGAGACATCCACACACGCGATGTTACAGACTTCAAGTTGGCCTTCTGCTGGCACGTTTTTGTCATGAGCATTTTGTTCAGCTGCTTGTTGTCTTGACTATCAGCGATCAAGTTGCCTCCCGATCCTTTGCAACAAAGCTCGTCAGCCTAGTAGTACATCCTTGCTCTGCTTCTCGGCTGGTCATGGGACCAAACCCAGCGTCGGCAGGAACACCCCATCTCTCTATCTCTATGTGTAACTCTAATTTGAAAAGTTTCAAAACTGAAAGGTAAATGAATTTGTTTTAATATTTTGAATGTAAATTACAATTGCTGTTTCAGTTATCCTTATATAGTCAAACTAATGACAATTTTGGCCTTTTGGTGTTGAAATACAAGTAGTAATATCTTTTAATCCATAGTTCCAAATTTGACTTGTAGGATATGTTTTGAGATCATAAAAATGACAGGAATTCAAATATGCCATCCAAAATAATTTTCGAACAATTTAAAATTTTGAAATTATTAAAATGCCAATAAATGCCTTTTTCTAATTAAATCTATAACTTTAAATCCGTAACTCCAAATCCGACAAATAAGATGTCTAAATCGATCAGCGCGACGAGCCTGTTCTAACTATGCGTTCCATGATATCATTTGAAGCATGCATCATGTATAACTATCAAAACCTGAATGGTTTATGCCACTAAAATATGCCTAATAAATACTAAAAGTGCTATTTTATTGTCCCCACACATCACCCTTGCCATGCTATGTTATTGCCATGTAAATTGTGCATCATTCATCATGGCATGCTTGTTTGCTTGTCGTATTATCTTTATATGCTTGTGCACTTTATTTATGTTGGCCCTTTTTTGTTTGGTTCTTCTTTCGAATAGACGCCGAGTAGGGGAATTTACAGGAATCCCAGGAGTACTACCTAGATCCATCCTTCGCTTCAACTGAGCTTCCAGGCAAGCACTACCACATGCTTGCATACATATAATACCTATTGCTTCTATCTTACTCTTGCATCACTGAGTCGCGTTTGCATTAAATTGGATCCCAAGTATTGCATAGCCTTTAACTTTAAACCCCACCGAAGCTTGTTCCTCCATCCCATGAGCCATTACTATAGGAGTTGTTTGAGCCAGGCGAGTCGTAGAATTGCATGTGTAGGGTTTGTGCGAGTCCTTGGATAATGGGGTATCTAAACAACCTAATATGAGTAGAGAACTAATGAAAGAGGCATCGGTGAGCATTATCTGCTATTTAGTTCTTTAAGCTCACTTATGTCCCGTAGGACCCCGAGTACTTGATTCCTGTTCCTTGACTATTCGCACTATCCACATATGGGAGACTCTATGAATCCCCCTCTGCTTGAGCTTGATTCGCACTTTATTTCTTGGGGCCACATAGTAGTTTGGGGCTTTATTACTATCTTGTACTTATGCCATGCTTTACCGCCTTAATTATGATTGTGCGTGGAGCACCTGTATTGTTTAAGAATGCAGAATGTTTTCACGGTATCGACAAGCCCAGTCACATTTTTTAGGTTCCCAGTCGTTTACAGCCATTGTCGCAAACCCTGGGTCCGTCTCGGAGCCGGCCAACCTCGTTGTGGGTAGCTTATTAGAGTGGCCCCCTGAAATGATTTATGAATCCTGTGATTGCTTTGTCGTGAAAGCCTCGTTGGGTTTTGATTTGGTTTTTCCAAGGTTGATCAGTGTGTGTGTTGCTATTTGTGCACCCTTGCAGGGTAAATCTTTCTGAAAGCCATGTCTGCGGTTAAGGACGACTTGGAGCACAGTTTCTCGATCATAGACAAGTATAACTAAAGTACCGTCTTTAATTTGACTAAATATCTGACTAGTAAGTAGTGCAATATTCATGGAATGATTGATAAAACTGCTAACGGATGGGTTGTTCGTCCGCTTTCTCGTTGGTAGGCGAGAAGGAGGATGGATCTGTTCCTTTATACTGTTACAACTGTTGTTTCTAATTAACGTACATCCGTCTATCATTGGTTAGGCGGATGGTTAGCGAGTATCTATAGACTTGTTAGTTATTATCTTTTGATGCAATTGCGTCACCCCAGGTATATGTCCCCTTTTAGAGGCATAAAGACTTGCTGAGTACCCGTAGGGTCTCACACAATAAATTGTTTGATTCAGATGAACATGTGTATTCGCAAGATGGATACTGGCTGGAGGAAACAGACGATGTTGGCAACGATCACTCGGTGTAGAGATTCCGGGGATGGGGATCTGTGAGATCTATGGGCGGGATGTGCTTATTTATGTGGTATCTTATGCCGATTTGCTTCTTATCCGTACTTGGATCTTGTTTTCCGCTTCCGCTTGATACTCTGTTGATTGATGTATGAGGAGTTATCCTAAACTATTATCTCTATCTAGGATATTTGGATCTTGCCGTATGGCGTTGCAATATTTCTATTTCTTTTAGATGGTATGGCTCTGAGAACTATTATAAGGTAGCTTGCATACATACTCACTTGTGTATGTATTTGATCTCTTTGTCTGTTGCCTACGCCGCTCGCTCTTGTCCCGATGTTCTTGGAAGTGGTTAGGGCGGTCGACGGGCCTACACGTGGGTGGCCCTAGGCCCCCGCTGTAAAATCCCTTATCCACTTTTGGTTCATCCAGGCTTGAACTTAGAGCGCAGGGTTCGAGGTTGTTACAATTGGTATCAGAGCCATTCCTCCCTTCAGGGTCTCAGCCAAAATGGTCGTTGTCAGTCTAGCAAATATTTTGGTAGCTATGTATACTAGGGAAAAACAAAACGCGAGAGTAGGACTGCTTCCATTTTTCTTCTTAGCCACCCACCCACCCTTTTCTGGTAAGGAAGTGTAGCGTTTTCAATCCTCTTCTAAAAATTCAAACTAGGATTCACGTGTTCTGGGTTCCGTAGTACCATAGGTTGTGTGAGTGTGTGTGGGGGGGGGGGTAATTCTTTGTCTATTTGTTGCATCCAACTTGTTGTCGCTATCTGCCTTTTGGTTATCAACTGTTGGTACATTCCATATAGCGACAGGCTTTTCCAAACCAACGCGATCTGTCTTACTCTTTGTTATCCGACGCTATCTTGTTAGGGGTGTTTGTTTTCCATAGTTGCTAATCTTTAGGTTCATCTTAAGAAGGAAGAGAGTCGGGATATGTGTTTTACTTATTCATGTGGGGAGTAATGCTTTGAGTGCGGGATGGAGTCGCGACCATACCACTACTTTTATCATTCGCTCTTGTATATTGAATTGGTAGAGTGCTAACCTTGATTTCGTTAAGTGGTTTTGCGCATATAGTGGTATTTTAATGCCGAAATTTGCGGAATTTTTTTCTTTGATACCTTTGTGTACCACACTCCTTGTTCAGTCGTGTGCGATATGCTTACTATCTTCTAGGTGCTTTGAACTTTGTTGATATTTTAATATCATCTTAGTAATTTGTATCCTTTAATCTTGGTTAATTCCATTTTGGTACTATTTTGTATTATTATTATTATTCTCCATTATGGTACTGACTTGAGTTTTATATCAATCACAGGATGGCACCACAACACCGCACTGAGGATGACATACCACCTGAACTAGGGGCTGCGTTGGCAAGTATTGCTAATGCCTTGGGAACAATGCAACAGAACCATCAATGCTTTGAAGAAAGTGTCAGGAGGAATGAGTTTTCCCTGCTACCTCCACCTCCCAAGCGAGGAGACATCAAGGACTTTCTGAAGTTTAACCCGCGCCACTTTGAGGTGTCTGATCAGCCACTGGATGCTAATGATTGGCTTCGTGAGATGTCAAGGTCGCTGATGACTGCTGATGTTCCTGAACAAGAATCGGTAAAATGCGCTACTCACCTTCTGAAAGGAGACGCAACTCTATGGTGGGAGAATTACCTGAAGGCAAACCACTCTGTTTTTCAGCCTACTTGGGAGCAGTTCGCTGGGGCTTTCAAAGAGCAATACCTGTCAGAAATTGTCATGGAAAGGATGAAGGAGGTGTTTCTCAACCTCAAGCAGGGCAATGAGAATGTCGACACCTATATCAGAAACTTCATGAATCTTTCTCAGTATGGTGGTGATGAGATCTCTGATGACAAGAAGAAACAAAAGAGGTTCAGGCAAGGGCTCAATGCATCTATCAAATATGCAATCACTCATGCAAGGCCGAGGTATTTTCTGGAACTCCAACATACAGCTCTACAGGAAGAAGCCAGTAGGCAAGTGTTCGAGGAGTCCAAGAAACACAGTCGTGACGCAGCAAACTCTTCAGCTATGATAGCTCCTTCTAAGTGTCGCGTGTGGGTTCCTAATACCGCACCGCCGCTCCCGGCTCCACCAAGACCTCCAAGCTATGCGGCAAGGCCACCAAACTCCTTCAATGCTGCTACTAGGGGCTACAACCACAACTACCCTAGAGCGTCTGGCGGAGTCCCTGGCTACTCTGCTCCGCGTCCATTTGGTGCTTGCTACACTTGCGAGAACACTGGGCATCAGCAATGGAATTGTCCTATGGACAAAAAAGCTCTTCCTCCTCCACCTCCAAGACCTACTTCGACTACTACGGCTCGCGCACCTGCACCACGGGCTCTCAACATCAACACCAAGCCCAGGTCACTGCTGCTCGTGCCAACTGTGTCAACGTCGCTCAAGCCGAGCATGCACCTGGAGTTGTGCTGGGTACGCTTTCTGTTAACTTAGTTTCTGCACGAGTTTTATTTGATTCAGGAGCATCGCATTCATTTGTATCCTTCAAGTTTTCTCAAGAGAATGGGTTGTCATCTAATTCGTTACCTAAAAAGCTGATGGTTCTTTCTCCTGGGGCAAGGATGTTAACTTCCAGGATCAGTTATGACAATCAGGTTCAAATTGGGGATTCTTCCTTTCCGGCCTCTTTGATTATTCTGGGCAACTCAGATATTGATGTCATTTTAGGCATGGATTGGTTAGCTGCAAATAAAGCTCTGATTGATTGTGCTGAACATTCGGTTTCTTTGAAAATTCCTGAAGGCCACATAGTCTATTCTCCAAAGCAAACTCCTTCTATTCAGCTCTACTCTTTCGGTGTCCAAGACATTGATGTTATGGAAGTCTTGCAAAATGTTTCGGTGGTCTGTGAGTTCCCAGATGTTTTTCCTGAAGAGTTACCAGGTATGCCTCCTGACCGAGAGGTCGAGTTTGTGATTGAGCTTGAACCGGGTACCGCTCCTATCTCCAAGCGGCCTTATAAAATGGGTCCTGCTGAGTTGGCTGAACTCAAACGTCAGCTTGATGAACAAGAGAAGTTGGGTTTCATTCAGCATAGCACTTCCTCTTGGGGCAGCCCAACAATCTTTGTGAAGAAGCGAGACCAGACTGATAGACTTTGTGTTGACTATCGGGCTCTCATTGCTAAAACCATCAAGAATAAATATCCCCTTCCGCGGATTAATGATCTCTTCGATTAGATAGCTGGAGTTGTGGTATTCTCTAAGCTTGACTTGAGAAGTGGATATCATCAAATCAAGATTCGCAAGGAAGATGTTCCCAAAACAGCACCCGCTATGGCCTGTACGAGTACACGGTCATGTCCTTCGGTCTCACCAATGCTCCCGCTACTTTCTCAAGGCTTATGAACTCAGTTTTCATGGAGTATCTTGATAAGTTCGTCGTGGTCTATCTGGATGACATTCTAGTCTATTCTAAGTCAAAGGAAGAACATGAATAACACCTTCGGTGTGTCCTGAACAAGCTTCGTGAGAACCGCATGTATGCAAAGATCTCCAAGTGTGAATTTTGGCTTCCTGAAGTCACCTATCTTGGTCACGTCATCTCTGCTAAGGGCATTGCCATCAACCCAGAAACTGTACGGACAATTGTTGAGTGGCTTCCACCCAAAAATTTCAAAGAAGTCCGGAGTTTCCTTGGTTTGGCTAGTTATTGCCGTCTCTTCGTTCAGAACTTCTCGAAGATTGCGAAGCCTCTTATCGATCTCCTCAAGAAAGGCAAGAAATCCTTTGGTCTCCTGCATGTCAAGCTAGCTTTGAGACACTCAAAGAGAAGCTCACTTCCACACCAGTATTGATTCCTCCAGATACATCAAAGCCTTTCCAGATCTTTTGTGACGCCTCATTGCAAGGATTGGGTGCAGTCCTCATGCAAGAAAAGCAAGTCGTTGCTTATGCTTCCCGTCAGTTGAAAACTCATGAGCTCAACTATCCAACACATGATTTGGAATTTGCAGCGGTTGTCTTCGCCTTGAAAGTATGGAGGCACTACTTGCTTGGAAACCATTGTGAGATCTTTTTTGACCACAAAAGCCTGAAGTATATCTTCACTCAACCGGACCTCAACCTTCGCCAAAGGAGATGGATTGAAACCATCAACGACTTTGATCTTTCGATCAACTACACTCCAGGCAAAGCAAATGTGATGGCCGATGCCCTCAATCGTAAGGCATATGTGAACAACCTAATGGTGGAAGAACAACAACCTCTCTTGTGCGAGGAATTCCGTCGACTCAACCTCGAGCTTGTACCTCAGGGATATCTTCATAACTTGATAGCTACCCCTATCTTGGAAGAAAAAGTTCACTCCATTCAACTTGGTGATCCGTACACTAAAAACATCATCTCCAAGATTCAGCTTCTGAAGTATGAACCTTTCCAGCTTGACGAGCAAGGCACTCTATTCTTTAAGCACCGGATGTTTGTTCCGAAGTATCCGGGTTTGAGAGAGCAAGTTCTTAAAGAAGCTCATGATTCTGTTCTTTCTATCCACCCTAGCAGCACTAAGATGTACATGGACCTGAAAACACAATATTGGTGGCCTGGATTGAAACGATATTGTGCCAAGTATGTCTCGGAGTGTGATGTCTGCCGTAGAGTAAAAGCTGTCCATCAGAAACCTTCCGGTCTTCTACAGCCATTGAAGCCTCCAGAATGGAAATGGGAGAAAGTAGAGATGGACTTCATAGCTGGGTTTCCAAGGTCGCAGAAATGCAATCTTTGTTGTCATCAACAGGCTTTCTAAAGTGGCTCACTTCTCTCTAGTCAAGGAAACAATTTCTGGTAGTCAGCTGGTCGAGCTCTATATCAACAGAATTGTCTCTTTGTATGGGGTTCCTCTCGTAATTAGCTCAGACCGTGGGAGTATCTTTACCTCCAAGTACTGGGAGAGTTTCCAGCAAGGCTTGGGAACAAAGCTAAACTTCAGCACAACTTACCACCCTCAGTCGCAAGGGCAAGTTGAAAGGATCAATTAGATTCTAGAAGATATGCTCCGCGCTTGCGTCATTTCTTTCGGCATGAAGTGGGAAGAGTGCCTTCCATATGCTGAATTCTCTTACAACAACAGCTACCAGAAGAGTCTCCAGATGGCACCCTTTGAGGTCCTCTATGGTCGTAAGTGCTGAACTCCGATTGGTTCGTCAGGGGTAGGTGAAAGAAAATTCTTTGGCCCCGACATTGTCACTCAAGCAGAAGAGAAGGTTCTTATCATTCTTGAGAACTTGAATATTGCCCAGAGTAGGCAGAAAAGCATCTATGACAGAAAACACACGGACATGGAGTATGTCCCTGGGGATCTTGTTTACCTTCGTGTCACTCCCATGAGAGGCACTCATTGTTTTGGTATCAAGGGCAAGCTTGTACCTAGATACATCGGTCCTTTCAAAATCCATGGCGAAAGAGGAGAAGTAGCTTATGCTCTCGAGCTTCCTAAAAAACTCAAGGTTCATGATGTTTTCCATATCTCTCAACTCAAGAAGTGCTTCAAGGATCCCGGCAGGACCGTGGATCACGAGCTCATAAATCACCAAGAAGATCTGTCTTATCAAGAACACCCCACAAAAATCCTAGAAGTCGCAGAAAGAAAGACTCGCAACAAGTCTATCAAGTTCTGCAAGGTGCAGTGGTCGCACCATTCCGTTGATGAAGCCACTTGGGAACGCGAGGATGAGCTCCATGCCAAGTATCCTACCCTCTTCATGTCTTCTTCTTCTTCCTAGAATCTCGGGGCGAGATTCCTGTTTAGTGGGGGAGAGTTGTAGCATCCCATCTATCTAACATCTATAATGCTACATGGTTTCAATCAATATAATACTACCCCTACATAATAATTAATGCATCATCATAATATCTTGCTCATGTCATCATGCCACATTGCATTTGAGTATCATATAAACCCGTTTAATTTGGTTCTTCTCTCATATGCATTTGCATTTTTTTAATTGTAGTTGCCTCTTGATACACTGTAGTTTGCTCTTGATATAATGCTTGATGCCCAAGTTGAGTTGGGGGCATATCTTTTCTCGACTCCATCACCTTTCTTGTCACCACCTTATAATTCCACCATCCAAACTATATGTGAGCAATTGCATTTCCTTGGTATTTCATTCTAGCTCATATAATCTTTGGGTGGATCTTTTTCTATCCTACCTGCTTCCATACATGGTGCTATATTGTTTTGACAATATCAATTATGGAGGCATGCCTGGCCACCTTGCATGGCCATGAGAATGGACGGAATCATATTCTTCTTGTATGGTTGTACTTGGATTATGGGTTTGCTTGAATATACATTTGGCCATGGGGATTAATAGTGGACCACACACACTATATTGTCACAGTCATATTCATGCATTCCCATAAATCTTGAAGTCAAATGATAAGAATAAGTGTCTCTTTCTATGAAGGGCTCTATTTAAATTTTGAATGCATGTTTGATTATAAATGGCCTTGTGAGCTCTAGTTATTTTCACAACTAGTATATAATATTTTTAATAACCATGCATGGGCCGTGCAATCAGGTCCTCTTGCTTCCATCTACCCCTTCCCTTTCTATTTGATTTTTACACTTGGATTTTTAAAGGGTTTTTGAATCAGGCAAGAAATGAAAAATAAAAAGAAAAGAAATCTAACTACATATATACCATCCACATCAACCGTGGGCACCATGTGTGCATGCCATGTGCGTGTGTGTCCACCTTGTCTAACCAATCCACCGATTCAAACAAACCTGAGCACCCCATGCTCTACCTGGTGACCCGATCGGTGCCCAAGCTGTCTAACCAAGGCATGCCATCTCTCCTCTGTTCTGATGCCACCAAACCATCCCAGACCATAGTGGACACGTTTCTCTGGTCCTGTTCTTCTTCAAGCCGTGCCAGGCACATGCTCGTGTTCGTTTTTGCCTCGCTTCCTCCTGGCCACACACAGCAGAGGCACGCCTCCCCCTCTCCTTCTTATCCCCTTGGAAGGAAAGCCTCTTGAACCCTAGCCTCCTCCCAGTGTCGCCGTCGCCGGAGATAGCCGACGCGCGAAGGGCTGCGCGTGGAGCCTCTGGAACCGTGCGGAGCAAGGAGCGAGGAGGAGCAGCAGCGCCTCGACGCCGTGCCACACGCCGTCGCCTCGGTCACTGTCTCCCCCTCGCCGCCCCGCCCTGGTCACCAATGTCGTGCGCCGTCGTCGTCGTCGTCTCCTGGCCGTCCACCACATCGCCGTCCGCACCTCGGTGAGCCCCCCGCCTCGCCCAGCTCTCTGGCTGCCTTGCATCTTGAGCCGACACGCGCCGCATTCCCGCTTGCCATGCAAAACAACAGCCGCATGTCCGCGCACCAGCAGCCTCGCCGCCCGCAGCCTTTGCTCGTTGGAAGCAGCCGCCGCGCGCCTTTAGCCTCGCCCGCAAGCAGCAGCCGTGCTCGCCGCGGGACAGCACGCACGCGTTGGCAATAGTAGTAGCATCAGCGGCAGCTCGCCGCGTGCAGACATCGTTCAGGCAGCAGCAGTCCGTAGCTGCAGCACCCTTTCTATTCCTGTCGTGATTCCGTCGTGTTTGTTGCTTCTCTCGCGAAAGTTCATGCAAAAAACTTCTTCTCCGTGGTCACAGTTTTCCAACAAGATTGATCTTATTCAAATCAGAGCAGTTTACAGCTCAGTATCTCGTTCACAAAACAGCACCGCCGCGCCGTTCGTCTGTCACCGTCAGCTGTCGCGAGACAGTTCGTCAGGTTCAGTCACGCTGCAGGAAACAGCCTGCAAACCTCTCTGAATCTCCGCCTATACCGGCGCACCTGATCCTTGTCCGACGATGCCACCTTGACCTTTCCTATTCGTGGATGTCCCCTCTTCGCGTAGATCCAAATCTCAACCAAAATGCCACCTTGACCTTTCCTATTCGTGGATGTCCCCTCTTCGCGTAGATCCAAATCTCAACCAAAATGGTGCAGAAAATATCACAGAATCTTCCTCCAAAGTGTGGACCAGCTAGCTCATTTTGCGACGCGATTTTCAGTTCGTCAGTCCAAAAGTCTGTCTTGTCATCGTTATATAAACTCCGAGTGTTGATCTATCATCTGGTTGATGCTAATCTAGTGTCTATTTCTCTGATCTGAATTTTGAAGACCCAGGATCAAATCCCATCGAGGCATATTTAATCCATCGTTTTATTTTGTTTTGTCTCTGAAAACTCGTTGCCTAAACCTCTCCCAGTTTTGTGCCGTGAGCGCTTCGGAATCGTCTTCCGAAGTTCGCCATTTTCCTCACTGTACAAATTCAGAAAACGTGCAGTGTTATTCAATTAACCTCCGTCGCCCCGATCTCTTTATAGTTCGAGGGATCCCCAATGTTCATCCAGCGAGTCTTGTCCCGGTGGTTCCCCGTAGCATGTGCAGGCCGAGACCATGGTTCAATTCTTTGGACGAGACCATGGTTCAATTCTTTGGAGACATCCACACACGTGATGTTACAGAGCTCAAGTTGGCCTTCTGCTGGCACGTTTTTGTCATGAGCATTTTCTTCAGCTGCTTGTTGTCTTGACTATTAGTAATCAAGTTGCCTCTCGATCCTTTGCAACAAAGCTCGTCAGCCCAGTAGTACATCCTTGCTCTGCTTCTCGGCTGGTCATGGGACCAAACCCAGTGCTGGTAGGAACACCACATCTCTCTATCTCTATGTGTAACTCTAATTCGAAAAGTTTCAAAACGAAAGGTAAATGAATTTGTTTTAATATTTTGAATGTAAATTACAATTGCCGTTTCGGTTATCCTTATATAGTCAAACTAATGACAATTTTGGCCTTTTGGTGTTGAAATACACGTAGTAATATCTTCTAAGCCATAGTTCCAAATTTGACTTGTAGGATATGTTTTGAGATCATAAAAATGCCAGGAATAAAAATATGTCATCAAAAATAATTTTCGAACAATTTAAAATTTCGAAATTATTAAAATGCCAATAAATGCCTTTTTCTAAATAAATCTATAACTTTAAATCCGTAACTCCAAATCCAACAAATAAGATGTCTAAATCGATCAGCGCCACGAGCCCGTTCTAACTATGCGTGCCATGATATAATTTGAAGCATGCATCATGTATAACTATCAAAACCTGAATGGTTTATGCCACTAAAATATGCCTAATAAATACTAAAAGTGCTATTTTATTGTCCCCGCACCTCACCCTTGCCATGCTACGTTATTGCCATGTAAATTGTGCATCATTCATTATGGCATGCTTGTTTGCTTGTCGTATTATCTTTATATGCTTGTGCACTTTATTTATGTTGGCCCTTGTTTGTTTGGTTCTTCTTTCAAATAGACGCCGAGCAGGGGAATTTATAGGAATCCCAGGAGTACTACCCAGATCCATCCTTCGCTTCAACTGAGCTTCCAGGCAAGCACTACCACATGCTTGCATACATATAGTGCCTATTGCTTCTATCTTACTCTTGCATCATTGAGTCGTGTTTGCATTAAATTGATTCCCAAGTATTGCATAGCCTTTAACTTTACACCCCACCGAAGCTTGTTCCTCCATCTCATGAGCCATTACTACAGGAGTTGTTTGAGCTAGGCGAGTCGTAAAATTGCATGTGTAGGGTTTGTGCGAGTCCTTGGATAATGGGGTATCTAAACAACTTAATATGAGTAGAGAACTAATGAAAGTGGCATCGGTCAGCATTATCTGCTATTTGGTTCTTTAAGATCACTTATGTCCCATAGGACCCCGAGTACTTGATTCCTGTTCCTTGACTATTCGCACTATCCACATACGGGAGACTCTATGAATCCTCCTTTGCTTGAGCTTGATTCGCACTTTATTTCTTGGGGCCACATAGTAGTTTGGGGCTTTATTACTATCTTGTACTTATGCCATGCTTTACCGCTTTAATTATGATTGTGCGTAGATCACCTGTACTGTTTAAGAATGCGGAATGTTTTCGCGGTATTGACAAGCCCAGTCACATTTTTTAGGTTCCCAGTCGTTTACAGCCATTGTCGCAAACCCTGGGTCCGTCTCAGAGCCAGCCAACTTCGTTGCGGGTAGCTTATTGGGGTGGCCCCCTGAAATGATTTATGAATCATGTGATTGCTTTGTCGTGAAAGCCTCGTTGGGTTTTGATTTGGTTTTTCCGAGGTTGATCGTGTGTGTGTTGCTATTTGTGCACCCCTGCAGGGTAAATCTTTCTGAAAGTCGTGTCCGCGGTTATGGACGACTTGGAGCACAGTTTCTCGATCATAGACAAGTATAACTAAAGTACCATCTTTAATTTGACTAAATATGTGACTAGTAAATAGTGCAATATTCATGGAATAATTGATAAAACTGCTAACGGATGGGTTGTTCGTCCGCTTTCTCGTTGGTAAGCGAGAAGGAGGATGGATATGTTCCTTTATACTATTACAACTATTGTTTCTAATTAACGTACATCTGTCTATCATTGGTTAGGTGGATGGTTAGCGAGTATCTATAGACTTGTTAGTTATTATCTTTTGCTGCAATTGCGTCACCCCAGGTATATGTCCCCTTTAGAGGCATAAAGACTTGCTGAGTACCCCTAGGGTCTCACACGATAAATTGTTTGATTCAGATAAACATGTGTATTCGCAAGATGGATACTGGGTGGAGGAAACAGACGATGTTGGCAACGATCACTCGGTGTAGAGATTACGGGGATGGGAATCTGTGAGATCTATGGGCGGGATGTGCTTATTTATGTGGTATCTTATGCCGATTTGCTTCTTATCCGTACTTGGATCTTGTTTTCCGCTTCCGCTTGATACTCTGTTGATTGATGTATGAGGAGTTATCCTAAACTATTATCTATATCTAGGATATTTGGATCTTGCCGTATGGCGTTGCAATATTTCTATTTCTTTTAGATGGTATGGCTCTGAGAACTGTTGTAAGGTAGCTTGCATACATACTCACTTGTGTATGTATTTGATATCTTCGCCTGTCGCCTACGCCGCTCGCTCTTGTCCCGATGGTCTTGGAAGTGGTTAGGGCGGTCGACGGGCCTACACGTGGGTGGCCCTGGGCCCCCACTTTAAAATCCCTTATCCACTTTTGGTTCATCCAGGCTTGAACTTAGAGCGTAGGGTTCGAGGTTATTACATTATGTGCTTTGTCTAGAGGAACACACATGCAGTGAGACTAGGTGTGGTTCATAAAAAGAACAGACATGCAATGAAACTGGTGGATCCTTATGTGGTTTGTGAGATGAACAGACATGCAATAACACTGGTGGATCCATGTGTGGTTCATGAAAAGAACTGATATGCAATGACACTAGCTGTGGTTCATGAAAAGAATAGACATGCAATGACACTGGTGGATCCATGTGTGGTTTATGGAAGTAACAGACATGCAATGACTCTAGCTATGATTCATGAAAATAACAGACATGCAATGACACTGGTGGATCCATGTATGGTTCATGAGAAGAACAGACATGCAATGACACTAGCTGTGGTTCATGAAAAGAACACACATGCAATGACACTAGTTGTGGTTCATGAAAAGAACACAGATGCACTAACTCTAGCTGTGGTTCATGAAAAGAACACACATGCAATGACACTGGTGGATCCATGTGTGGTTCATGAAAATAACAGACATGTAATGACACTAGTGGATCCTTATGTGGTTTGTTTAGAGGAACAGGCATGCAATGACACAGGGTGTGGTTCATGAAAAGAACAGACATGCAATGACACTAGTGGATCCATGTGTGGTTTATGGAAGTACCAAACATGCAATGACTCTAGCTGTGATTCATGAAAAGAACAGACATGCAATGACACTGGTGGATCCATGTGTGTCTCATGAGAAGAACACACATCCCATGACACTGGTGGATCCTTATGTGGTTCATGAAAAGAACAGACATGCAGTGACACCGGTGGATCCTTATGTGGTTTGTGTAGAGGAACACGCATGCAATGACACTGGGTTTGGTTCATGAAAAGAACAGACATGCAATGACACTAGGTGTGGTTCATGAAAAGAACAGACATCCAATGCCACTGGTGGATCCATGTGTGGTTCATGAGAAGAACACACATCCAATCACATTGGGTGGATCCTTATGTGGTTTGTCTAGAGGAACACACATGCAATGACATTGGTTGTGGTTCATGAAAAGAACAGACATGCAATGACACTGGTGGATCCTTATGTGGTTTGTGAGAAGAACAGACATGCAATAACACTGGTGGATCCATGTGTGGTTCATGAAAAGAACTGACATGCAATGACACTAGGTGTGGTTCATGAAAAGAGTAGACATGCAATGACACTGGTGGATCCATGTGTGGTTTATAGAAGTAACACACATGCAATGACTCTAGCTGTTATTCATGAAAAGAACAGACATGCAATGACACTGGTGGATCCATGTTTGGTTCATGAGAAGAACAAACATGCAATGACACTAGTTGTGGTTCATGAAAATAACACACATGCAATCACACTAGCTGTGGTTCATGAAAAGAGCACACATGCAATGACTCTAGTTGTGGTTCATGAAAAGAACACACATGCAATGACACTGGTGGATCCATGCATGGTTCATGAAAATAATAGACATGCAATGACACTGGTGGATCCTTATGTGGTTTGTTTAGAGGAACAAACATGTGTCGTCGGATTGAGGACAAGTACGCCATGAGGGGGTCCTCGAGGCGTGCGGAAGAGAGGGGTGTGAGACGTATGGTGTTCCGGGACGGTGAGCACACAAGTTTACCCAGGTTCGAATCCGCCGGCTTTGGACGGGCCCTACTCCTGCTAGCAATCCAGTAATATGGCAAAGTCGGAATATGGGTTACAATGGTATCACCTGTGCGAGTTCAGGGTCTAAAGTATTGGGTGTTATCTGGTGCCCTAAAGGCTCTCCCTAGGACGGCTTATATAGATATCCGGCCTAGGGTTTTACAGGAGAGATCAATCCGGCTACGACTAAGAGTTGGTTACAGAGTACATCTTGAACTACAAGTAACATTATGGGCCTAAGTCGGTAAGTCTTCTGGGCCTTCCTGTAGCCGGATTGGACTCTGTCTTCTCTCTCTAACTGGGCCGTCCGTGAAGCAAAGCTCTAACCCGAAGTGGGCCACCCTGGTCAGTGAGGAACTGTGAGGATACCCGGAAAGTATATCCCCAACAGTAGCCCCCGGAGGCCTCCAAGATCCAAAGTCGGATTTTATCATCGTCTAGCTTGATCTTCGGCTTACAGAATCTTGAAGGGTTCCTGAAACTTCACAACAAAAAATACGATCCGGGTCTTAAAAGTAAGTCGGACCTTTCAATTAGTTATTCGGATTTTCCAGCTCGCTTTTAAACTAAGCCGGAACATGGTCTCTAACGCCACCTGACACAAGCATGGTCAAGTCACGTCATCTGACAGACGTTCCGTCAGCACGACCGTTGGTGGGTCCGCGGTTCGCGGAACCGAGGCGTCGTTTCAATGCGTCCGTGGAGATCGAGGCGACGTAATCATCGCGCGGGCCCTCCCCAGTTCTTTCCACGACGCGTGGCGGTTACACTGTAGCGTTTGCACGAATCTTGGCGCAGGTAGGTGAATATAAGGGGTTTAGATTTCTTCTTCTCCTCTCCACCAGTCCTTTGTCGTTCCTTCCTTCCCAATCCTCCTGCGCACCCAGAGCCTCCTCGTCCTCCTCCCACAGAGCTCCTAGCGCCGCCACTTTAAGGTCACCTTTTTCACTGGAGAAAAATGGCTTCCTCTTCTTCTTCCTCTGGTTTGGCGGCGGCAGCGGCGGCGGCGTCGGCGGAAGCAGCTGCAGAGAAGGAGAGTTTCGGGGGAATCTGGATTCCCTGTGCCCTCGACGAGGCAGGCCTCAAGAACGTGGAGAAGGAGGGGCTTCTCACCGCCGGCGACTGGCGGACCGGCCTCGGTGAAACCGTCCCCAACCCATCGAGGGCGAGCGTGTCCACTTCGGCACCCATCTGGACCGAGGTTTGTCCTTTCCTCCCTCGAAGTTCTTCTCCAAGATGATAGATCACTATGGAGTTCAACTCCACAATCTTCCTCCCAATTCTCTTCTAGAAATGAGCGCATATGCTGCGCTTTGCGAGGGCTTTCTCGGCATTAGGCCGAGTTTGCTTCTCTTCCGGTACTATTTCCATGTCCGGAGAAATTCCATCACTGCCGGTGTTCCTTATATCACAGGTACCATTACTTTTTCTGTTAGACGAGACCGGGCCTATCCGAAAATTTCTGCCAGTGACTCGGTCAAACAATGGCCAGCCACTTTCTTCTACCATAGGGATATTCCGGCTCCCGGCAAAGCTACTGCTTTGCCGGCTTTTGTCGACGGAGCCACCACAGCCCAGCCTTCCTGGGACAAGGCAGCTCCGGCTCTCACCGACGATCTGATCCTCGCTAAGGGGCAGATCGAGTATTTGATCAAGCACAAGGGTCTGAAGGGATCCGACTTGGTCCATTGCTGGGTCTCACGTCGGATCCAGCCACTTCAGTACCACGGGGACAGACTGATGCACTCCATCACGTCTTCCAAAAAAGATTCCCTCCGCATCAGCCCGAAAGCCTACACCGCCTAGGGTTACATAAGCCAGATCAAATGGCTGATCAAGGAGTGGATCGAGAGGAAAATTCCGGAGGTTTCTCTGGATATGCACACGGATGAAAACCCCGTGGTGCTGGTAAGCTTCCATCAATACACCTTTCATGTGTTTCAATCTTTAAGTTATATACAGCAATGTTGATATGCTTTCCTGTTTTCCGCTTGCTGACCTCCCCGAGTCAGAGCTTGCTCCACTCGAAGGATATCCTCCTGAGTTTTCTCAGGAGACCGAAGTAGTCCCATTACCGGATCTTGCGCTCAAGAAGCGTAAAGCTCCGACAGTGGCAGTTGGCACAAAGGAGGTGCCAGTCGTGAAAAGGTAACCTTTTGTCACAACATTTTCACCTTTGTACTTTACTCAAGTTTCTTTCCGAGATGTAATGTTTCCGACTTTACTACTTTCTCAGAGCGAAAACAATCATCAAGGGCAAGGGGAAAGGGATTCCTTCGAAGCCCTTGCAAAAAATGAAGCTTACCATAGCTTCCCCTGCCACGGCTCCTCCGACTCCTACCCCTCAACCTTCTACAACACCGGCGATTACTCCTTCTCTGGTTGTTGTAGAAGATCCGGCTCCTCCAACGGCGCCTGTGATCCTTGGGTCACACACTGACGTCACCGTGGGTGCGTCAGCTCAAGATAAGGGTGAACCCTCTTCGGGTAATGATCCCTCAGCTGAAGTCTTCGCCGACAACCTCCTCAGCAATCCCGGACTTGCCAAGTTTGGCTTATCTCGGAAATCTGCAGAGGAGATCCAGCGGCTGGCCAGGCAAGTCCTAGACAAAAGCCATCTATCCCCCGAAGAGGAAGTGCAAGAAGCAGAGGACGTCAAGTTCTCTGACCTTCTCGCTCAAGTCCGCCTTCGCGACGAGAGAATCAGGACTGGCGAGCTTCCAACAGCCCCAGTAATTCCTCCTACCCTCACCGAGAAGGTGGCAGCTGAAGGGAACGCGGGGTTAGACAAACTCACCCGCGAGCAATATGTAAGTCGGAATTCCAACTCTTGTTTTTTGCATTATGTTATATCATATCCTCTAGCCCCCAAGCATGAAGTAGGATATAGAAATCCGGGTTCATGCTTTCATTAGGATGCCAAAGAACGAACTAGTGTAGCCCCCAAGGCTCGTGCTGATATTTAGCAAAAAATATTAGCCCGAGTCTTAAGTAGCTTTCTGACTTTGGGTATTCTGACTTATAGAAAGTATGTTCCTATAACCAGGAATTATTAACCAATGTCTATGATAAGCGGAGAGAGATCAAAGCTCTCCGGCTTAAAAATGCTGAGCTCAAGGTAGCCAAGGATGAATCCGAAGGTAAACATTCCGAGATTCAAACCTTGAATTTTTCTTTTTCAATGTCGAATTTTTCTGAACTTTTGTTCTTTTTGACTTACAGCGTTGGTGAAACAATCCATCGCTATGATTGAAGAGGCCGAGAACCTCAAGACCCTAGTGGTGGAGAACAAGGGACTTCGCCAAGAGCTGGATAAGCTCAAGAAGGATCATGAAAGGAGCATAGCTCAAGTCCTTGAATCCTCCTCCATGGCCACTGAAGACTTGCCGCTCAAGATAAAGTTATCTCAAACCTCAAGAATGAGCTTGGCAGAGAGAAAGATCTCTCCGAAGCGCTCCGGGCTGAACTCCAGAGTCTCCGAGAGGAGAAGACCAAGATTGACGACGTCATTCTTGGTACGTTCCATCTGTCTGATTTATCATTTCTTCGACTTTCATCAATGTCAGATTTTCCTTGACTTGTTTTGTGTTTAGGTCCACTGAACTTGTCGGACTCTTCCTCCTCCGAGCCCCGCACCCACCGGCTTACCCAAGTTGGTGACCTTCTGCATGACTTCCGCCAGTCTATTGAAGACATTGGCGAGTCCTTGAGGATTCCGGACATGCCAAGCATGTCAGATTTTCAGGTGCGGGACAAGGCCAAGGAGATGCTGCAACTTGTTCCAGACTGGAACATGTCCTACGCGCGGACTGCTGCGCAAAATGCTCTTACCATGGTCATGAGCCACCATGGAAACATGGAGATATGGCAAGTGAACAGAGGGTACTGCAAGGTAGACGAAGACGTCCAGGAGCAAGACCTTCAAGCCATCATGCACTCCTGCGCCGGATATGGGTGCCACGTAGCTGATCTGACCAGCTACGAGATCCCCTTCTTCACCCGCGTAGATACCCCGCCACCTCCTCCAGAAGAAACTGAAGAAGCTTCCGACGATGAACGGACCACCTCGGATCTGGAGATCTCGGAACGATATCAAGGCGGAGTAACCAACGAGCCGGCAGCTCCTTCATCTCCTCCTGCATCATAGACCACAAATTTATGTATTATTCTATGAAAGAACATGATGCGCTTGTAAATATTAAGTACTATGATTTTTGCTAGTGCTAAGTTTTTTATCTATTCAGCACTTTTGTCTTAGAAATTTTGCGTGCCTGAAATGTTTTCATAAGCACTTGAAATTTTTCCGTCTCTACTTATCATTTATCTGGCTTTCCGCCTCATCCCTTTCGTGAGCCAGCTAAACCTTCAGCCGAAAACTTTGCCAAGCAACGGAGCTCAATTGTTAAACCAGTTTAAACTCGGAAACAAAGCCGGCTTCCAGTACCAACAATTCACTACTCAGAAAAATACCCGCATCCAGCAATTAGACAAATAACCAAAGTAAAGACTAGAATTTTTAGAGTTATACCCGAAGGTAGCAGTTTTAGAATCGGAAGTCTAAACCAGAACGAACATGAGCATAAAGTACTTTCAAGCATTCTGGGATTTTCGACTACGACACGATCATTAGGAAATAAGATGGTACAAACTTCTCAGAAAAACCTTGAGGTAACCAAAACTTTTATTTCTCACAGAACATGTGCATATTTATGATTACAAAGAAGGATAAACTAAGAATAAAAGGGACGTAGCTGAGCAATATTCCATGGTCTATCTAACTCACCCGGATTTGTACTGCCTCCAGCTCTCTTTCTCTTCTTAGTAGCAGGTCTTTCTTTGACTGGCCTCATGTCAGTTAAGTAGTACGATCCATTATGCAATACTCGACTAACTAAAAAGGGCCCTTCCCATACTGGGGAAAGTTTGTGCTTTCTTTGTTGCACAAGCCGGAGAACCAAATCACCTTTATTGAAAGATCTAGTTCGGACTCTCTGGCTATGATACTTGCGTAACTTCTACTGATAGGCTGTAGATCTCATTTCAGCAACGACGCGAACTTCTTCGACTAAGTCGAGATCATTTTGTCGCGAAATTTCGGCATCCTCTTCAATATACGCGGCCACTCTAGGAGAAGTATGAATTAAATCACTAGGAAGAACTGCTTCTGCGCCATAGACCAAGAAGAAAGGTGTATATCTTGTTGACCTATTCGGAGTTGTTCGTAAACTCCAAATTACAGAGGGTAGTTCCTCTGCCCAAGCCCCCGCAGCACGTCTCAGTGGTGCTTCCAGTCTTGGTTTCAAGCCTTGTAGAATTAAACCATTTGCTCTTTCGACTTGTCCGTTAGCCTGTGGATGTGCGATTGACGCAATGTCAAGCCAGATATTTTGCTCATCCCAGAATTCAGCCAGTTCTCCCATGGAAAAGTTGCTCCCATTGTCCGTGATAATACTATGCGGATAACCATACCGGATTATAACATCCTCGACAAATCTTTTGGCTATTGCTCCATCACAACTAGTGACAGGTTTAGCCTCGATCCACTTTGTGAATTTGTCCACCATCACTAAGAGGTGAGTGAATCCACTTGGGGCTCGTTTAAAAGGTCCTACCATATCAACCCCCCAGACCGCAAAGGGCCATGTTATAGGTATTGTTCGCAGCTGATCAGCCGGAACATGAGCTTGCTTGGCGTATTTTTTGCAGCCTTTGCATGTCTTGACTAATCGTTCGGCATCTGCCTAAGCTATAAGCCAGAAAAATCCATGTCGAAAAGCTTTTGCCACTAAAGATTTGGCTGCAGCGTGGTGACCACACTCGCCTTCGTGGATTTCCCTTAAGATTTTCAATCCTTCTTCCGGAGATACACAGCGCTGAAAAACCCCAGAAACACTTCATTTATGGAGCTCACCTTTAACAATAGTATAGGCTTTTTCTTGTCGGATAATCTGTCGGCTCAACACCTCGTCTTCGGGTAATTTTCCATCTACCAAGTAATCGAGGTAGGGTTGAGTCCAGCTGGGAATTACAGCCAGAACTACTATCAAAGGTGAGTCAGATTTGGTCGGATATTCCTCATCTACTCCCTTTATCGAGGGAACTTTGAGGTGCTCTAAAAATGCGCCATCCGGGACCTCTTTCCGCGCAGAGCCTATTCGAGATAATGCATCTGCTTCCTCATTTTCTGCTCGAGGGATGTGTTGAACTTCAAACCCTTCGAACGATTTAGATAGATCATCCACGACAGCTTTATATGCTGCCATGTGCTTATTTGCATTAAAAATATCCGAGACTTGTTGAGCAACAAGATCCGAATCTCTGTAACACATCAAACATCAGATGCCAATATCCTTAGCAATCCGGATTCCATGCAGCAGTGCTTCATACTCGGCAATGTTGTTTGTCGCTGTGAAGTGGATCTGCAACACGTGTAAAAGTTTATCTCCTTGGGGTGATTTGAGCACCACGCTAGCCCTCGAGCCCCCTCGAGCCTTAGACCCATCGAAAAAGAGGGTCCAATATTCCGACTCAGGGAGGACCATGTTCTCCTTGGTCTCTGTCCAATCAGCGACAAAGTCGGCAAGGATCTGGGATTTGATTGATGTCCGAGGTTTGTACTCATTATCGAAAGCTGCAAGCTCTATGCCCCATTTGGCGACACGTCATGTGGCATCGCTATTGTTGATTATATCTCTCATGGGAGCCTTGCTCACCATGGTAATTGGGTGCTCCTGAAAATAGTGTCGTAACTTACGAGATGCTAGAAAAACACCATAAGCCAACTTTTGATAGTGCGGATACCGCTGTTTTGATTCTGTCAGGACCTCGCTGACAAAGTACGTCGGACGCTGCACCAGGTGTTCCTGATTTTCTTCTGGTCTCTCCACTGCCATAATGATACTGACAACCTTATTTGTCACAGCAATGTAGAGCAACATCGGTTCCTGAGGTTCCGGCGCTGCAAGGATAGGAGCAGATGAGAGTACTTTCTTCCGGTCTTGTAGTGCAGCTTCAGCTTCGTCAGTCTAGACAAAATCCTTGGTCTTCTTCAGGAGTTTGTATAATGGTGCGACTCTTTCACCAAGCCGGCTTACAAATCAACTGACCGCAGCAATGCAACCAGTTAATCTTTGTACGTCCTTCAGGCGAGTTGGCCTGGAAATGTTGAGGATAGCCTTGATTTTGTCACGGTTTACCTCTATGCCTCTTTGAGACACGATGAAACCTAACAATTTTTCGGCTGGTATTCCAAAGAAGCATTTCTTCGGGTTAAGCATGATGTTGTATTTTCGTAGATTGGCGAACGTTTCCTCCAAGTCGGAAATTAATGTTTCCTTCTTTTTGGACATGACCGCGATATCATCCACGTATGCATGTACATTGCGTCCGAGTTGACCATGGAGGCAACGCTGCATCGTGCACTGGTACGTAGCTCCTGCGTTGTTCAGCCCAAAGGGTATTGTAACAAAACAGAAGGTTCCGAAGGGGGTTATGAATGAAGTTTTGACTTTGTCAGATTCCTTCATCTAGATTTGGTGATAACCAGAATATGCGTCGAGAAAACAGAGGAGTTTCGAGCCTGCCGTAGAATCGATAACTTGATCAATTCTAGGCAGAGCGAACAGATCTTTTGGACAAGCCTTGTTCAAGGCAGTATGATCAACACACATCCTTAATTCAGTGGTGTCCTTTTTAGGGACCATTATAGGGTTGGCCGACCAATCAGTATGGATGACCTCTTCTATGAATCCGGCTAACTCGAGCCGCGCTAGTTCCTTAGCTATTGCCTTACGCTTTTCATCACCAAACCGTCATAAGGACTGTTTGACGGGTTTAGCGTTCGGGTTTACATTTAGAGAGTGCTCGGCAAGTTCCCTAGGTACTCCGGTCATGTCAGATGGCTGCCATGCGAAGATATCTTGATTTGCTTGGAGGACCTTGACGAGCGCGCTTTTCTATGCGCTACTTAGGCCTACGCCTATCTGGGTCACCTTGGAGGGGTCATCATCCTTCAAAGGCGTCGTCTTCGTCTCTTCTAATGCCTTGAACTCCGGATTTAGCTTTGTGACCTCCTTCTTTGTTGCGGGCATCTCGGACGGATCTATGCTCTTCTTGATCTCCTGGTACTCCTGGGCATGCAGAACGGCTTCGGCAAAGGTGGCATTTCCATCTTCGCACTCTCGTGCCTTCTTCGGGTCTCCCCTGATGGTGATCACGCTGTTGGGACCTATAATTTTTATCATATTGTAAATGTAACATGGACGAGCCATAAAAGCCCAGTAAGCCGGACGTCCGAATATAGCGTGGTATGCGCTCTTGAACGGGACCACTTCGAAGGAAAGTGCCTCCGTCCGATAATTCTTTGGAGTTCCAAAAGTAACATCCAAAGTGATCTCTCCCAGGGAATTAGCTTGTCTTCCTGGGACAACTCCGTGAAAGATCATAGGGCTATGGTTCAGCTGTGTTTCCGAGATCTTCATCCGGCATAGCGTTTCGACATAGAGAATATTGATACTGCTACCACCGTCCATGAGGGTCTTGGAGAAACCATAACCTTCAATAAGTGGATTGATGATTAAGGCGTATTTTCCTCGCCTATGTAGCTTAGGCGGATGATCAACGCGGTCAAATGTTATTGCCACTTCCGACCAGTCCAGATACTGAGGGACTGCCGGAACTGTTGCGTTGAGATCGTGGAGAACTGCTTTCTTGACCTTTGCTGGTTGAGATCCGAGGAACATGACGTAAGTGTCCTTCTTGGTGGGAAAAGTTTTCTTCCCTTCCGACTTGGGATTTGAAGCATCGGCTTCCTCCATGTCAGAATCTTCCTTGGTCTCTTTGTCCTTTTCGGGATTTTTTTCCCTTCTTCCGCTTAGCCTTGTAGCCCGCGGTATCATCTCTCTTGATGTCGTCGTTAAAACGACATTTAGCGTTGGTGTGGGACGAGCCCCCATTGGCGTCCAAGTGATGCACACATGGGTTATTGGCGATGTCGGCCCAAGTGTAGGTTTTGCCTGGTTGTTTCTCTCCTCTACCTTGAACCCTTGATGTCCCACGGCCAGGCCCGCGGCCTCCGCCATGTCCTCCTCGTCCTCCAGACCCGGAAACAGTAGTGACTACTGCTGTCTCCGTGTTGGGTTTTTCCTTCGAGGTATTTTTGCGCTTCTAAGCTTGTTGCTTTGGTTGTTTTGCCAACTGAGGCACAGCCAGGACATTGAGTAATCCCTCTGCATCATCGTCAGCATCTGCATACTTGCTCGCTGTTTCTATCATCTCTCCCAGATCAGTAACCTTGTCACACTTCAAGCGATGGCGCAGTAAACCAATTGGGAGACCTGCGATGAAAGCTTCAATTGCAGTTTGATTATTTACTCCTTCCCAGGAGTTCTTGGTGTCAATCCATTGTCCAAGGTAATCCCGGCAAGTTTCCCCGGCTTTCTGGGTGCAACGCTGTAGGTCTCCAACCATACAGGGACTCCGATACGTGCCTTCGAAATTCCGAAAGAATGCACTTTGTAATCATACCAGTTATGGATGGTGTTCGCCGGAAGTTCATTGAGCCATGATCGTGTCGTCTTCCGCAACATAAGTGGGAGATATCGGGTTGCGACCAGGCTATTTCCGCCTTTGGCGATGCAGCAGGCTTGGAAGAAATCCTGTAACCAGGTGTCTGGCCGAGCAATGCCGTCGTAGGCTTGGATATGTCTTGAGATAGCAAATTCTTCCGGGAACTTTGTAGCTCTGATGCATGGTCCGAAGCATTTTGGGCCCACGTATACATCATCGTTTTCGTAGCGCCGAGCCTCTATAATGGAGTTGATCCTATGCCTTGCGTCGTTCGGGGATAGGGATCATCCCGAATGTCGGCTGTGGCTGCGGTGCCTTGGAGCCGGACTTCGGCTTCTTCCACCACCTCCTCCGCCATGTCGTCCTCCTTGACCTCCTTGGGGGCCGTTGTGATAACTGTGTGGTGGAGAGGGTGGTGCAGCTGGATAGTTTCCGGCTGATCGCCGGCCTCCATCCGGAGCGTCATTATTCTGGCTCCGGGGAGGTTCTTGACTATGACGAGCCCCCTTCCGGCTTGTTCCAGCGTGGTTTCCGTCGTTCCTTCGTCCGTCGTTCCCACCATGGCGAGGCTCAACCAGACGGTTTTCATGTTTGGGAGGTGGCATTCTCTGACGATCCTCCTCCCGGCATTTCTCTTTATCTTCTCCCTTTCGGGGAGGATTCCTCGGATTTAGTGCAGCGATCGCATCTTTCTCGGAGATTGGAGCGACATTGCTCCAATTATGTGTAGCTCTGCGGTGCTTCCCCGACGATCCGGTTCTTGAATAATTGTCTTCCTTGCGTTCGGGGTGACGATACTGCGCCTGAACGTAGTGGGATCTTACGTTGGCCCATGTCGGATCTGTGCGACATAGGTCGGAATCCGAGACCAGCTTCTGACTTCCAGATAAGGGGACCTTTTGCTGCTCCAGTCCCTTATTGAGTAGCTTGACCCAAACATATCTCCTCTGGTCCTGGATTAGCCGATAGAATTTCGCGAGCTGCCACGGTATTTTGCACTGGTGTTGGGTAAACCCAATCTCCGTTGCTATCCTTCCGTGGCTTATCCATCTCATCTCCAAAAAGGACGGCATGGACACGTGGGAATTGGTTGTCATCTATGTGACGCTTCCGTGTCTTCTGATGCAGACGGGACATGTACTCCTTGTTTGACATACGCTTCTTCTCCACCTCGATGTTTTTGGCTTCATCAAGGAGTTGTTGACGACGCGCTTCTAGGGCCTGGGCCCTTTCGTCCAGCTCATCTGCAGCAAGTTCTGTAGCTCTTGGGATAGGTGTGGTTAATGTGGCATCGATGAGTTTACGCGCACCTTCAGTGATCACGTGTCCATCCACCGATGCTTCTTTTTTCGGCTCGTCTGGGATAAGTACTCCATCCGAGTCTTCTTCGTATTCCTCGGCGATTACCTCCTCTATGAGGGGGTCTTTTGCCGGGGTCTTGTTCTTCTTGTTCCTCTTCTTTGCCTTCTTGGCAACGCCGGTAGCAAAGACGGCTTTTGGCCTGTTTCCCGGAGTCAAGCTCTGATCGGTACTTTCGGACATCTGGACCTCGGGATTATCTCCGATGTCCATGTCATCCTGCGCTTTGGGAGAGTGTTCCCCGGATCCTTCTGTTGAAGATATGCCCAAGAGGCAATAATAAAGTAGTCATTATTATATCTTTATGTTTATGATAAATGTTTACATCCCATGCTATAATTGTATTAACCGGAAACATTAATACTTGTATGTTTTGTAAACATAAAAGAGTCCCTAGTAAGCCTCTTGTTAAACTAGCTTGTTGATTAATGGATGATCATGGTTTCCTGATCATGGGCATTGGATGTCATTAATAACAAGATCATATCATTAGGACAATGATGTGATGTACACACACCCGTAGTAAGCATAGCATAAGATCAAGTCATTAAGTTCGTTTGCTATAAGCTTTAAAATACATAGTAACCTAATCCTTCGACCATGAGGTTATGTTAATCACCATCACCGGATGGGTACTTTGATGACATCAAACACCGCTTCATAACTGGGTGGTCATAAAGGTGGCATTGGGTATTCTGAAAGTATGTGTTGAAGCACATGGACCAAGATTGGGATTTGTCCATCCATATGACGGATAGATATGCTCTGGGCCCTCTCGGTGGAATGTCATCTAATTAGCTTGCAAGCATGTGACTGGGTCACAAGGGATGACATAACATGGAACGAGTAAAGAGTACTTATTAGTAACGAGGTAGAACTAGGTATGGAGATACCGACGATCAAACCTCGGATAAGTAGAGTATCACATGACAAAGGGAATTGGTTTCGTATGTTAATGGTTCTATCGATCACAAAGTCATCGTTGAGTATGTGGGAGCCATTATGGATCTCCAGATCCCGCTGATGGTTATTGATCGGAGAGGTGTCTCCATCATGTCTGCATATTCACGAAACATAGGGTGACACACTTAAGGTTCGAAGTTGTTTTAAGTAGATATGGAATGTGCGTTGGAGACTGAATGTTGTTCGGAGTCTCGGATTGGATCCGGGACATCACGAGGAGCTCCAGAATTGTCCGGAGAATAAGATTCATATATTGGGGATCATTTTCTAAGTTAGGAAATGTTCCGGAGTATTTGTATGGGGATTCTAGAAGGTTTCGGAATGTTCCGGAAGGTTCTGGAAGATTTCTTGGAGTTTACTTGAAAACCAAGAATGGATCAAGGAATCCTTGTGGGGTAAGACAAGGATTCGTGGGGGAGAAGGACTCTTCCCCACCTCCTTGATCCGTCGGCCAAGGGAGAGGGGAGTCCTACAAGGACTCCACCTCCCCATGGCGCCTCCCTCCTTTAAATAGAGGGGTGGAGGCGCCACCCCCTGGCCCCCTTGCACTTCAAACCCTAGCCGCCTCTCTCCTCCTCCTTCCCTCTGCTCTGGCTTAGGCGAAGCCCTACAGAATTCTCTACTCCACCACCACCACCACGCCGTCGTGCTGCTGGGATTCCGTGGAGAAGATCTACTACCTCCGCTGCTCGCTGGAACGGGGAGAGGAAGGTCTGCTTCGACTCCGCACGTGTGACCGACTGCGGAAGCGCTGCCGGAACGCGGCGCCGGAAGGATCGTCTACTCGATCTTGAGATCGGCAAGTGATCGACTACATCAACCACGAGATCCGATCTCGTAACTCTTTCAGATCTACAAGGGTTAGTACAGATCTATCTCGTTGCACATGTCTAATAGATTAGATCTTGGCTTTTATCTAGATTAGATCTGGCTTTGTTCATTCTTGCGGTAGAAATTTTTTGTTTTCCATGCTACGAACCCATCACCTTCATCCATGGCTTCTCCTTCTTCTGCAGCTTTGGAGTTGTACTCCTCTTCGTATTCCGCGGAGAACTTTCGGAAATCTGCCGACGTCATAGATTCATCAGAGGATGCGGGAACGTCGGCATTTGTTCCAATTGCCTCCAGCACCGAGTCGGTGTTTTCTCTAGCATCGGCAGAGCCGGATCCGGATCCAACATATCCGACGAAGTGTGATGCGTGCTTCCTGAGGTACCTGCGGCTTTCGCGATCAGCCATATCGAAACTTTTTAAATGGTTTCGAGGATTGCATCTGCGCTAGCGCCTTGCAGTATCATACATCTTAGTGTGTACCTGAGGAAAGGCCTGTCTGTCCCGGCATCTCAGAGCCGGAATCAGTGTCGTTGATATGTTCCTCCTGGATTTCGACTTCCACGGGTGGGTTGATCTGGGATCCGGCTTCTCCAGAGAGATCCACTCCAGATTCATCTTGGACCGTGAGGTGTTCTTCAGGCACGGATTTATCCACCATCTCCGCAACTGGTGCGGGCTGGATGGGATTAGGGTTTTTTGAGATCCGGAACTCTGCCGCCTCCGCGGACAAAGGGGACCCAGAAGATTCTTCTGCCTCTATCATCACCGCTGGGGTGGGTTGGATAGGTTTAGCGAAACCGATGTAAACATCGATCTCACCAAAAGACATGATAGTATAGGCAGTCACGGCCTCCCTAGCAGGAATCCAAGTCTCATCGAGAACGATGAGAGGGACATCGCTGGCGTAGAGGATGCGACCGACGGCGATGGTCTCACCGATTCCGATTCTTGCAGATTCCGCTCGGAACGCAGATCCGAAGCTCACTTGTCCCACGGTGGGCGCGAACTGTCGTCGGATTGAGGACAAGTACGCCATGAGGGGGTCCTCGAGGCGTGCGGAAGAGAGGGGTGTGAGACGTACGGTGTTCCGGGACGGTGAGCACACAAGTTTACCAGGGTTCGAATCTGCCGGCTTTGGACGGACACTACTCCTGCTAGCAATCCAGTAATACGGCAAAGCCGGAATATGGGTTACAATGGTATCGCATGTGCAAGTTGAGGGTCTAAAGTATTGGGTGTTATCTGGTGCCCTAAAGACTCTCCCTAGGACGGCTTATATAGTTATCCGGCCTAGGGTTTTACAGGAGAGATCAATCCGGCTATGACTAAGAGTTGGTTACATAGTACATCTTGAACTACAAGTAACATTATGGGCCTTCCTATAGCCGGATTGGACTCCGTATTCTCTCTCTAACTAGGCCGCCCGTGAAGCAAAGATCTAACCCGAAGTGGGCCACCCTGGTCAGTGAGGAACTGTGAGGATACCCGGAAAGTATATCCCCAACAACACGCAATGCACACTGGCTGTGGTTCATGAAAAGAACACACATGCAATGACACCGGTGGATCCATGTGTGGTTTATGGAAGTAATAGACATGCAATGACTCTAGCTATGATTCATGAAAAGAACACACATGCAATGACACTGCTGGATCCAAGTGTGGTTCATGAGAAGAACACACATCCAATGACACTGGTGGATCCTTATGTGGTTCATGAAAAAGAACAGACATGCAGTGACACCGGTGGATCCTTATGTGGTTTGTTTAGAGGAACACACATGCAATGACACTGGGTGTGGTTCATGAAAAGAACAGACATGCAATGACTTATGTGGTTTATTTAGAAAAACACACATGCAATGACACTGCGTGTGGTTCATGAAAATAATAGACATGAAATGACACTGGTGGATCCTTATGTGGTTTGTTTAGAGGAACACACATGTAATGACACTGGGTGTGGTTCATGAAAAGAACACACATCCAATGACACTAGTGGATCCTTATGTGGTTCATGAAAAGAAAAAACATGCAGTGACACCGGTGGATCCTTATGTGGTTTGTCTAGAGGAACACACATGCAATGAGACTAAGTGTGGTTCATGAAAAGAACAGACATGCAATGACACTGGTGGATCCTTATGTGGTTTGTGAGAAGAACAGACATGCAATAACACTGGTGGATCCATGTGTGGTTCATGAAAAGAACTGACATGCAATGACACTAGCTATGGTTCATGAAAAGAATAGACATGCAATGACACTGGTGGATCCATGTGTGGTTCATGAGAAGTACAGACATGCAATGACGCTAGCTTTGGTTCATGAAAAGAACACACATGTAATGACACTAGCTGTGGTTCATGAAAAGAACACAAATGCAATGACTCTAGTTGTGGTTCATGAAAAGAACACACATGCAATGACACTGGTGGATCCATGTGTGGTTCATGAAAATAACAGACATGCAATGACACTGGTGGATCCTTATGTGATTTTTTTAGAGGAACATACATGCAATGACACAGGGTGTGGTTCATGAAAAGAACAGACATACAATGACACTGGTGGATCCATGTGTGGTTTATGGAAGTAACAGACATGCAATGACTCTAGTTGTGATTCATGAAAAGAACAGACATGCAATGACACTGGTGGATCCATGTGTGATTCATGAGAAGAACACACATGCAATGACACTGGTGGATCCTTATGTGGTTTGTGAAAAGAACAGACATTCACTTACACCAGTGGATCCTTATGTGGTTTGTCTAGAGGACACACATGCAATGACACTGGGTGTGGTTCATGAAAAGAAAAGATATGCAATGACTTATGTGGTTTGTCTAGAGGAACACACATGCAGTTACACTGGGTGTGTTTCATGAAAAGAACAGACATGCAATGACACTTGTGGATCCTTATGTGGTTTGTCTAGAGGAACAGACATGCAATGACACTAAGTGTGGTTCATGAAAAGAACAGACATGCAATGACACTGGTGGATCCTTATGTGGTTTGTTTAGAAGAACACACATCCAATAACACTAGTGGATCCATGTGTGGTTTGTCTAGAGGAACACACATGCAATGACACTGGGTGTGGTTCATGAAAAGAACACACATCCAATGACACTGGTGGATCCTTATGTGGTTCATGAAAAGAACAGACATGCAGTGACACCGGTGGATCCTTATGTGGTTTGTCTAGAGGAACACACATGCAATGACACTGGGTGTGGTTCATGAAAAGAATAGACATGCAATGAAACTGGTGGATCCTTATGTGGTTTGTGAAAAGAACAGACATGCAATAACACTAGTGGATCCATGTGTGGTTCATGAAAAGAACTGACATGCAATGACACAAGCTGTGGTTCATGAAAAGAATAGACATGCAATGACACTGGTGGATCCATGTGTAGTTTATGGAAGTAACAGACATGCAATGACTCTATCTATGATTCATGAAAATAAGAGACATGCAATGACACTGGTGGATCCATGTGTGGTTCATGAGAAGAATAGACATGCAATGACACTAGTTGTGGTTCATGAAAAGAACAAACATGCAATGACACTAGCTGTGGTTCATGAAAAGAACACAGATGCAATGACTCTGGCTGTGGTTCATGAAAAGAACACACATGCAATGACACTGGGGAATCCATGTGTGGTTCATGAAAATAACATACATGCAATTACACTGGTGGATCCTTATGTGGTTAGTTTAGAGGAACATACATGCAATGACACTGGCTGTGGTTCATGAAAAGAACAGACATGCGATGACACCGGTGGATCCATGTGTGGTTAATGGAAGTAATAGACATGGAATGACTCTAGTTATGATTCATGAAAAGAACAGACATGCAATGACACTAGTGGATCCATGTGTGGTTCATGAGGAGAACACACATCCAATGACACTGGTGGATCCTTATGTGGTTCATGAAAAGAACATACATGCAGTGACACCGGTGGATCCCTAAATGGGTTTGTCTAGAGGAACACACATGCAATGACACTAGGTGTGGTTCATTAAAAGAACAGACATGCAATGACTTATGTGGTTTGTTTAGAAGAACACACGTGCAATGACACTGGGTGTGGTTCATGAAAATAACAGACATGCAATGACACTAGTGGATCCTTATGTGGTTTTTTTGGAGGAACACACATGCAATGACACTGGGTGGGGTTCATGAAAAGAACACACATCCAATGACACTGGTGGATCCTTATGTGGTTCATGAAAAGAACAGACATGTAGTGACACCAGTGGATCCTTATGTGGTTTGTCTAGAGGAACACACATGCAATGACACTTGGTGTGGTTCATGAAAAGAACAGACATGCAATGACACTGGTGGATCCTTATGTGGTTTGTGAGAAGAATAGACATGCACTAACACCGGTGGATCCAATGTGTGGTTCATGAAAAGGACTAACATGCAATGACACTAGATGTAGTTCATGAAAAGAATAGACATGCAATGACACTGGTGGATCCATGTGTGTTTAATGGAAGTAACAGACATGCAATGAATCTAGCTATGATTCATGAAAAGAACAGACATGCAATGACACTGGTGGATCCATGTGTGGTTCATGAGAAGAACATACATGCAATGACACTAGCTATGGTTCAAGAAAAGAACACACATGCAATGACACTAGCTATGGTTCATGAAAAGAACACTCATGCAATGACTCTAGCTTTAGTTCATGAAAAGAACACACATGCAATGACACTGGTGGATCCATGTGTGGTTCATGAAAATAACAGACATGCAATGACACTTGTAGATCCTTATGTGGTTTGTTTAGAGGAACATACATGCAATGACACTGGGTGTGGTTCATGAAAAGAACGGACATGCAATGACACTGGTGGATCCATGTGTGCTTTATGGAAGTAACAGACATGCAATGACTCTAGATGTGATTCATGAAAAGAACAGACATGCGATGACACTGGTGGATCCATGTCTAGTTCATGAGAAGAACACACATCCAATGACACTGGTGGATCCTTATGTGGTTCACGAAAAGAACAAACATGCAGTGACACCGGTGAATCCTTATGTAGTTTGTCTAGAGGAACACACATGCAATGACACTGGGTGTGGTTCATGAAAAGAACAGACATGCAATGACTTATGTGGTTTGTCTAGAGGAAAACACATGCAATTACACTGATTGTGGTTCATTAAAATAACGGACATGCAATGACACTGGTGGATCCTTATGTGGTTTGTCTAGAGGAACATAGATGCAATGACACATCGTGTGGTTCATGAAAAGAACAGACATGCAATGCCACTAGCTGTGGTTCATGAAAAGAACACACATGAAATGATACTAGTTGTGGTTCGTGAAAAGAACACACATGCAATGACTCTAGTTGTGGTTCATAAAAAGAACACACATGCAACGACACTGGTGGATCCATGTGTGGTTCATGAAAATAACATACATGCAATGACACTGGTGGATCCTTATGTGGGGTTGCGTAGAGGAACAAACATGCAATGACACTAGCTGTGGTTCATGAAAAGAACAGACATGCAATGACTTATGTGGTTTGTCTAGAGGAACACACATGCAATGACATCGATGGATCCATGTGTGGTTTATGGAATTTACAGACAAGCAATGACTCTAGCTGTGATTCATGAATAGAACAGACATGCAATGACACTGGTGGATCCATGTGTGCTTCATGAGAAGAACACACATCCAATGACACTGGTGGATCCTTATGTGGTTCATGAAAACAACAGACATGCAGTGACACCGGTGGATCCTTATGTGGTTTGGCTAGAGGAACACACATGCAATGACACTGGGTCTGGTTCATGAAAAGAACAAACATGCAATGACACTAGGTGTGGTTCATGAAAATAACAGACATGCAATGACACTGGTGGATCCATGTGTGGTTTGTTTAGAGGAACACACATGCAATGACACTATGTGTGGTTCATGAAAAGAACACACATCCAATGACACTGGTGGATCCTTATGTGGTTCATGAAAAGAACAGACATGCAGTGACACCGGTGGATCCTTATGTGGTTTTTCTAGAGGAACACACATGCAATGACACTGGTGGAGCCATGTGAGGTTTATCGAAGTAACATACATGCAATGACTCTAGCTGTGATTCATGAAAAGAATAGACATGCAATGTCACTGGTGGATCCATGTGTGGTTCATGAGAAGAACACACATCCAATGACACTGGTGGGTCCTTATGTGGTTCATGAAAAGAACAAACATGTAGTAACACTGGTGGATCCTTATGTGGTTTGTCTAGAGGAACACACATGCAATGACACTGGGTGTGGTTCATGAAAAGAACAGATATGCAATGACTTATGTGGTTTGTCTAGAGGAACACACATGAAATTACAATGGGTGTGGTTCATGAAAAGAACAGACATGCAATGACACTGGTGGATCCTTATGTGGTTTGGCTAGAGGGACAGACATACAATGACACTGGGTGTGGTTCATGAAAAGAACAGACATGCAATGACACTAGTGGATCCTTATGTGGTTTTTTAGAAGAACACACATCCAATAACACTAGTGGATCCATGTGTGGTTTCTCTAGAGGAACACACATGTGATACATTGCAAATGTATCTATAATTTTTGATGTTCTATGCTTCGTTTTATCTACTTTCTTGTGTTTTGTCCACACTTTGGAGTACTTTTCATATGATTTCTTGGACTAACCTATTAACAAGTGCCACAGTGCCAGTTGCCTGTTTTCTCCTTTTTTTGGTTCCAGGAAAGTCAGAAAATCACTATTCTCGGAATTGGACCGGACAAAAGCCAAAGTTGATATTTTCCCGGAAGACTCACGGAGCCAGAAGGAGAGTCGGAGAGGGGCCACAGGGTGGCCACACCACCCCATGGAGCGGGTCCCCCAGGCCGCGCCAGGGCATGGTGTGGGCCCCCTGGCCGCCCACCGACCTTACCCTCTGGCCTATAAGAAGCCTCCCGGTGCATAAACCCTAAGTAATCAAGCCTCCAGCCACGAAAAGTTCCACAGCGCCGCCGCCACCAAAGGGTAGATTTGGGGGACAAATAGTCTCTGTTCTGGCACCCGGCCGGGACGGGGAAGTGCCCCCGGAGCCATCTCCATCACCGTTGTTGATTCCCATGATGAGGAGGGAGTAGTTCTCTCTCTCGAGGCAAAGGGTTCTACCGGTAGCTATGTGTTCATCTCTCTCTCTCTATGCATGATCATATTGTGATCATGAGCTTGTAATCTAGTAGATCTACCTTGCTACTCAAGTGCTTGAATAGATCTCTACTCTCCCCATGTGTGTGAAAGTGACATCATGCTCACCATGGTGGCACTTAGGCTAGAGATTACAAATACTTGTTATGAGTTATATTTGGAGTTGGATGTCTTTATGAAATTGTGGTGTTTGTTGGACTCATCTACTACTCAAGGTGATAGTGTGGGGTTTTCTAGATGGGAAAGGCTTACTTTGAGGTGTGCTGTTATAGCCCTACCATCGATTAGAGTGTCCAACCAGAGAGTAGTTAAGAGTAGTATCATAAAGAGAACATATTTATATGAGAGAGTGTTCACTAGTGAAAGTATGATCCCTAGGACTTTTTTCTAAGCATTGATACACCGTTTGCAATTAGATCTGTTACATGTTTGCTTGCTTCCATCTTTATTTCAGTTTGCCATTAGTCTTTTCCACGTCATCAAATAATTTTATATCACCGTTACCACTTATAATCATCCATATTACTTGTATTTTACTATCTCTTCGCCGAACTAGTGCACCTATACACCTGACAAGTGTATTGGGTGTGTTGGGGACACAAGAGACTTCTTGTATCTTGATTGCAGGGTTGCTTGAGAGGGAATACCTTTGACCACTTTCTCCCTGAGTTTGATAAACCTTGGGTGATCCACTTAAGGGAAAACTTGTTGCTGTTCTACAAACCTCTGCACTTGGAGGCCCAACAACTGTCTACAAGAATAGAAGTACGTAGACATCAAGCTATTTTCTGGCGCCGTTGCCGGGGAGGAAAGGTAAAAGGTATTCACACCGGAGTATTAAAGAATAAGAACCTCCCACGGAAAACGCCTATTTTCTGGCGCCGTTGCCGGGGAGGTAAGGTAAAAGGTACTCACATCCTCCGGTGTGAGTGCTCGAAGTTATTTCCTTTAGATTCTGCAATTTTGTCTTTTTGTTGCTTGTTTTCACTAGTTAGGCTTAATGGAAAACAACAACAAAATTAGAGAGCTTTATAGTATTTATCTTGAGTTAGGACATGAAGTGTTTGAAGAGAAAATTAAAAAACCTATGGAACTTTATTTGCATGCTAATAGTAATGTTATTAGTATGAATTCTTTGAACACCATTATTGCTAATGCATTGGAAAAGTCTAAACTTGTGGAAGCTGGTTTTGATGAGTGTGATATTTTTAGTCCCTCAAGCACGGAGGAGAAAATTGACTTTGATGATACTATGCCTCCAATATATGATGATTACAATGATGAGTACGATATTTTCAGTCCACCTACTATTGAGGAGAAAATTAATTATGATTACAATATGGCTCCTATATTTTATGATTATAGTGATGAGAATAATAATGATAGCTATTTTGTTGAATTTGCTCCCACTACGATTACTAAGAATGAATATGTTTATGTGGAGAGTATTAATTATTTTATGCATGTGGCTCATGATAAGAATGTTTTATGTGATAGTTATATTGTTAATTTTATTCATGATGCTACTGAAATTTATTATGAGAGAGGGAAACATGGTTTTATGCATCTCAATAATATTAAGTTTCCCCTCTTTATGTTGAAAATCTTGAAGTTGCACTTGTTTTGCTTTACTATGCTTATTGCTTTGTGCTTTCATCACTTGTTTCTTTACAAGATTCCTATGCATAGGAAGTGGGTTAGACTTAAATGTGCTTTGAATTTGCTTCTTGATGCTCTCTTTTACTTCAATTCATATTTCTTATGTGAGCATCTTCTCAAACTATCATGCCTAACTTAAAGGCGTTAAAGAAAAGTACTAATTGAGAGATAACCCAAAAGTTTTAGATGAGTCTTGGAAGTTATTACTTCAGTAATAACCACTCCTTATCCTTTTTATTTGCTTTTTGTGCCAAGAGTAACCTCTAATGAGAGAGAAGTAATGATTGGGAAAGTTGCTGTCCTGAAACAGATTTTTGTGCTTCACCGTAAACATTCGTAAGAGAGCTCTGTATGTCGGATTGAGCCGTAAGTTTTTTTGATTCTGCCCCAGGTTGTTATCTAACTTTCATTAGTTCAACACTTTTTGATTTGAGCAACAGAAGGTCTTTGAAAAAATTCGTCTTTACCTACTGGTGTGTTTTGACAGATTTCTGCCATTTTCTGCATTTGCTTCTTGTTGGTTCCTTCTTGAGTTCTTTTGGGGAATTGAGATTTTTGAGGGAAGTGCTACAGTAGCTAGCATTCTAATGGAAGTTTACTTGGCGTTATAACTGAACCTTAAGACTTATTTATCTTGAGTGCACTAATGTTGCTAATAAAGATTGTGTGAAGTTTTGTATGAAGGAAAAATTTCAGGTGTATGGAAGGAATGAGTAATGAGATGAAGGATGGACTAAATATCAGCTTGGGGATGCCACACGTGTCACCCCAAGCAATATCCAAGAAGTACAAGCGTCAGAGCTTGGGGATGCCCAATGCATCCCCTTCTTCATCAATAAAAATCTCAGGTTTCTTCCAAATGCTTCATTTTTATTGTTTCATGCACAGTTGTGTTTTTCTTGGAGCGTCTTCTTTTTCGTTATCGTTTTGGTTTTCATTTGCTTTAGTTTGCTTAGTTTCTTAATAAATTGGTTGGACCCCCTCTTTCATACATTGGTTTTCAAATAGTTTGGTTTGGTTTGGAAAAGAGTAGGAAAGTTCATGCTTATGTGGTAAAAAGAGCTTGTTTTTTGACTATGGCCTATGCTTTGTCATGCCATGCTTGATATTGTTTTGGCTGTATGCTTAGTATTCTTTGCTGTAGCATGACCTGTTATAAACAACTGAGATTTCTTAATGTGCCTTGGATGAGTCATGCGTTGTTTTAGCATATTAAAGCATAGTATAGTGGTATTCTCCTTTGATGCTTTATTTGGGTTGACTTGGCGCATGCTCACACCATGTTATGACTATCTCAAGTCACCATAGCCTTTATGATCCTTTAGTTTTCAACTTGTAGTATCACTTCATGCTTTGATCAATGATGTTTTGTTGCTCTGCATGATTATGGCCATTATTGCTCTCTTAGTTTGTCGCTCCCAGTCTTTTGCTAGCCTCCGTAACCAAGTATGAGTTCCACTCATGCATCCAACTCCCTAAACCAAGTTATTACAAAGAGTCCACCATACCTACCTACTAGCATATGCTATTCCAAGTATATTCATGTTTTTTTTTACCTTCCAAATTAAACTTGTTATGAGAAAACTAGTGATTAAAGCTCTCACGAACTTGATAGCACACTTTAGTTTTTGCATCTAATAAACTTGAACCATTGGGTCCTTCTTTGTTGTGTATATGCTTGCGCTTTATAAGTTGAAATTAGCAGAACAATGTTTCATGGGGAACGCTTTCAACATTGCACTTGTACTTTGTAACCCATTGATATCATGTTCTTTTGCTTATGGATCCCGACGGTGTGAAATAAAAGTGGAACTTGTGAGATCATGGAGTTTGTACGTGTGTTAGAGAAACGCCTGGGCCGCTAGCCTAAGCCATGTCTAATCATGGTGGAAACTTGCAGCATAACCATAATGAGCACTCTATGAAGCATCCTCAATAAAAACCTATGCAAATAGCTAATAAAAAGATCGCTGAGATGCTCATTGTCTGCTTGCCTTGTCATTTTGCTTATGGGATAGCTCCTGTATCATGTGCAAGGGGTACCTCGTTGGTGGTTCTTAATGATACACACGTACTTACAATGACAAGAGCTTACTCGTGACTAAAGTTGAGTAGCATGAGGTTCGGTCTTCGTAAGTAAGGGGCATGAGATTTTGGCTTATAACTTGTCAAGCATATCCTCTTAGTTGTGTCACTTTCACCTTAATCACCTTAAAGATGCTTATGATAGGGGCAATGAGACCTGCTATAAGTACCATAATTTTTGGAAGCTCTTTATGAGACTTGAATCCCTACTTCCTTTTAAAAAGGCCTTTCTTCCACCATTATATTGATTCTCCACCTTCTACCTTTATGCACCTACTTTGAGAGCATAGTGGCCATTCTTAGTTCTATGTGCATTGTCCCAAGACTAGTTGATTGATGCATAACTTGATATTGCTTGTTTTAAAATATTATATCTAGTCACTCTTGTAAACTTTGAAGGTGTCATATGCAATTATATTTGCTACTCTATGAGGGACAAGATGAATACTATTATGCTATGTTTTCTTTATGTGAAACAAACAAACGTCTTGCAAAGCATTGTTATTCATGAATCTTTTGTTTGTGCCTTTTCATGTTGCATCATAGTTTCTTTGCTTATTTCTAGAACTTTATCTTTCATGTTATGATTGAAGTACTATGATCCCAGCTTTGAATGTTTTACAAATACTTTGATCAAGTCTTTGATGGTGCATGTCACCTCAAAAATTATTCTTTCTTTTGATCACTTACCTACTCGAGGACGAGCAGGAGTTAAGCTTGGGGATGTTGATACATTGCAAATGTATCTACAATTTTTGATGTTCCATGCTTGGTTTTATCTACTTTCTTGTGTTTTGTCCACACTTTGGAGTACTTTTCATATGATTTCTTGGACTAACCTATTAACAAGTGCCATAGTGCCAGTTGCCTGTTTTCTGCTGTTTTTGGTTCCAGGAAAGTCAGAAAATCAATATTCTCGGAATTGGACCGGACAAAAGCCAAAGTTGATATTTTCCCGGAGGACTCACGGAGCCAGAAGGAGAGTCGGAGAGGGGCCACAGGGTGGCCACACCACCCCATGGAGCGGGTCCCCCAGGCCGCGCCAGGGCATGGTGTGGGCCCCCTGGCCGCCCACCGACCTTACCCTCTGGCCTATAAGAAGCCTCCCGGTGCATAAACCCTAAGTAATCAAGCCTCCAGCCACGAAAAGTTCCACAGCGCCGCCGCCACCAAAGGGGAGATTTGGGGGACAAAAAGTCTCTGTTCTGGCACCCGGCCGGGACGGGGAAGTGCCCCCGGAGCCATCTCCACCACCATCTCCATCATCGTTGTTGATTCCCTTGATGAGGAGGGAGTAGTTCTCTCTCTCTCCAGGCTAAGGGTTCTACCGGTAGCTATGTGTTCATCTCTCTCTATGCATGATCATATTGTGATCATGAGCTTGTAATCTAGTAGATCTACCTTGCTACTCAAGTGCTTTAATAGATCTCTGCTCTCCCCATGTGTGTGAAAGTGATAGCGTGCTCACCATGGTGGCACTTAGGCTAGAGATTACAAATACTTGTTATGAGTTATATTTGGAGTTGGATGTCTTTATGAAATTGTGGTGTTTGTTGGAATCATCTAGTACTCAAGGTGATAGTGTGGGGTTTTCTAGATGGGAAAGGCTTAATTTGAGGTGTGCTGTTATAGCCCTACCATCGATTAGAGTGTCCAACCGGAGAGTAGTTAAGAGTAGTATCATAAAGAGAAGATATTTATATGAGAGAGTGTTCACTAGTGAAACTATGATCCCTAGGCCTTGTTTATAAGCATTGATACACCGTTTGCAATTAGATCTGTTACATGTTTGCTTGCTTCCATCTTTATTTAAGTTTGCCTTTAGTCTTTTCCACGTCATCAAATTATTTTATATCACCGTTACCACTTATAATTATCCATACCACTTGTATTTCACTATCTCTTCGCCGAACTAGTGCACCTATACACCTGACAAGTGTATTGGGTGTGTTGGGGACACAAGAGACTTCTTGTATCTTGATTGCAGGGATGCTTGAGAGGGAATACCTTTGACCACTTCCTCCCTGAGTTTGATAAACCTTGGGTGATCCACTTAAGGGAAAACATGCACTTGGAGGCCCAACAACTGTCTACAAGAATAGAAGTGCGTTGACATCAACATGCAATGACACTAGGTGTGGTTCATGAAAAGAACACACATCCAATGACATTGGTGGATCCTTATGTGGTTCATGAAAAGAACAGAAATGCAGTGACACCGGTGGATCCTTATGTTGTTTGTCTAGAGGAACACACATGCAATGACACTGGGTGTGGTTCATGAAAAGAATAGACATGCAATGACACTGGTGGATCCTTATGTGGTTTGTGATAAGAACAGACATGCAATAACACTGGTGGATCCATGTGTGGTTCATGGAAACAACTCACATGCAATGACACTAGTTGTGGTTCATGAAAAGAACAAACATACAATGACACTGGTGGATCCATGTTTGGTTTATGGAAGTAACATACATGCAATGACTCTAGCTGTGATTCATGAAAAGAACAGACATGCAATGACACTGGTGGATCCATGTGTGGTTCATGAGAAGAACAAACATGCAATGACACTAGCTGTGGTTCATGAAAAGAACACACATGGAATGACACTAGCTGTGGTTCATGAAAATAACACACATGCAATGACACTAGGTGTGGTTCATGAAAAGAACAGACATGCAATGACACTGGTGGATCCTTATGTGGTTTGTGAGAAAAACAGACATAAAACAGACATGCAATAACAGTGAAGGATTGACACATTGCAAATGTATCTATAATTTTTGATGTTCCATGCTTGGTTTTATCCACTTTCTTTTGTTTTGCCCACACTTTGGAGTACTTTTCATATGATTTGCTGGACTAACCTATTAACAAGAGCCATAGTGCCAGCTGCCTGTTTTCTGCTGTTTTTGGTTCCAGGAAAGTCAGAAAATGAATATTCTCGAAATTGGACGGTACAAAAGCTAAAGTGCCTATTTTTCCGGAAGTCATCAGATGCCAGAATACGAGACGGAGAAGGGCTGGGGGCCGACCACACCACCTGGCCACGCGGCCAGGCCTGGCCCGTGCCAGGGGGTGGTCTGGACGACCCCAGCACCCCCTCGGCCTCTCCTTCCACCTATAAGATGCGCTCAGGACGAAAACCCTAAGTACTCGATCAAAAATCCACGAAAGAGTATGTAGCCGCCGTCATCTCCATCACTAGTTTGGGAGGGATCTGAAGCTCTTCCCGGCACCTCTTCCCGGCACCTTGCCTGAGAGGGGAATTCACCCTGGAGGCCTTCTTCATCACCATGCAAGCCTCCGGTGTGACGTGTGAGTAGTTCATCCTTGGACTACGGATCCATGTAGTAACTAGATGGCTGGTTCTCCTCCTTTGTGCTTTCATGTTTAGATATCGTGAGCTCCGTTCATGATCAAGATCATCTATTTGTAATTCTGCATGTTGTGTTTGCGGGGATCCGATGGATATTGAGATGCTATTTCAGATTGATTATTGATTCTATCATGTCTTTGTTATTTGTGATCTTGCATGCTTTCCATTGTTAGTAGCTATCTGGGCCAAGTAGATGCTAGTAACTCCAAGAGTTAGTATTTATGCTCAATAGTGGGTTCATGCCTCTGGTAATCTGGGGAAGTGATAGAAATCTCTAAGGTACTAGATGTGTTGTTGCTACTAGGGAGAAAACAACAATCCTTTGTTCATAGAACGATCATATTGTTTACCTTACACACAATTCGTAAAGGAATAATCTATTGCTTGCAACTTAATACTGGAGGGGGTTCGGATGATAACCTGAAGGTGGATTATTAGTCATAGATGCAGTTGGATGCCGGTCTATGTATAATGTTGTAATGCCCAATCAAGTCTCAAAGGAGTCAATATGATTAGTATATGCATGTATTGCTTTCTCGATGTTTGTGAATTGCCCCGCTGTAATTTGTTCACCCAGCATGTTATCTATCTTAAGGAGACCCACCTCTAGTGAACTATGGATCCTGGTCCTTTCTTTTACATACAATCTATAAACTGTTTACTGTTTTGTGTTTACTTTCTACAAACTATTACTTCCTTCCATTCGATACGTTTAATCCTTTGTTTTCAGCAAAACACGGTGAGATTGACAACCTCATCGCAAGTTGGAGATAGAGTTTTGTGGTTGTGTTGTGCAGGTCTCCATGTTCCTACTAGCACCGGTAGTGCACCCTGCCAACACCTTTGGGGTGTTTCCTTGCTCCTACTGGTTCGATTAAACCTTGGTTTCATAACTGAGGGAAACTTGTTGTTGTGCTCATCATACCTTCATCTTGGGGTTCCCCCAACGAGCTTGTTAATACACGAGCCATCAAGCACTTTTTTGCGCCGTTGCCGGGGGGTCAAGGACATCTTTACAAGGGGAGTCCCTCATAACCAATCTCTTTACTTTGTTGTTTTTGTTTTGCTTAGTTTCTTTTTTCTTTGTTTGCTTGTTTCTTTATCAAAAACACAAAAAAATTAGTTTTACTAGTTTGCTTTCTTATTTGAAAACACAAAAAATGACTATCCTTGAAAACACTAAGTTGTGTGACTTCACTAGCACCAAAAACAATGATTTTATGAGCACACCTATTGCTCCACCTGTGCCCGAAGATACTTTCTTTGAGATAAAACCTGCTTTACTCAATCTTGTTATGAGAGAACAATTTTCTGGTGTTGGTAATGAAGATGCTGCTGCCCACCTAGATAACTTTGTTGAACTTTGTGAGATGCAAAAGCATAGGGATATAGATGGTAATATTATTTAGCTTAAATTGTTTCCTTTCTCTTTGAGAGGAAAAGCTAAAGAATGGTTGAATTCCTTAACTAGGAATAGCATTGATTCTTGGACTAAGTGCAAAGATGCTTTCATTGGAAAATAATATCCTCCTGCTAAGATTATATCTATGAGAAGTGAAATAATGAAGTGTAAACAATCTTATAATGAGCATGTTGCTCAAGCTTGGGAAAGAATGAAATCTTTGGTAAAGAATTGTCCCACTCATGGACTGACTGCTTAGATGATCATCCAAACTTTTTATGCAGGATTGAACTATTCTTCAAGGAACCTATTGGATTCTGCTGCCGAAGGTACCTATCTGACCATCACTTTGGGTGTTGCAACAAAACTTCTGGACAATATGATGGTTAATTATTCTAAATGGCATACTGAGAGAGCTCCACAAGGTAGGAAGGTAAATTCTATTGAGGAAACCTACTCCTTGAGTGATAAGATTGATATTATTATGTCTATGCTTGTGAATGGGAAAGCCCATATTGATCCAAATAATGTTCCTTTAGCCTCTTTGGTTGCTCAAGAAGAGCAAGTTGATGTGAACTTCATAAGAAATAATAAATTTGGCAACAATGCTTATGGTAATAACAATTATAGGTCTTACCCTCCTAGTAATACTTATGGTTATAATGGTAAACCTGGATTACCTAGTGAAGGAAGAATTTTAGAAGTTGAAAGATCCACTAAAAGCTTCATGCAAATGCAATATGAGTAAAATAAACTATTTACTAAAACTATGGAGGAACAGTCTACCATATTGAAGAACATTAGCCATCAACTTGAAAATCTAAATAGGGAAATTCCTAGTTTACAATTGAAACTCTCTAATGCTGAAAGGAATATATCATCTTTCTCTGAAGCTCAATCTTCATTGATTAATAAAATGGCTGCTAAATCTAAAACTAATGATAATCCCTTTGCAACTACTAATGCTATACAAGTAAGAATTGATGAAAATGTTAGACTATTAGCTGAATTACATGCTAAGTGGGAAAGAGGAGATGAAATTGGTAGAAACATTAGTGTTTCTACTATTACCACCACTAGTGTTGAGGCTAGTAATAGCTCTACTACTTTAGATGATAAATTTGATTTTGATCTTGATGGTTGCTATATCTCTGAAGTTATTAAGTTCCTACAAAATCTTGCTAAAAGTCCTAATGCTAGTGATATGAACATGGCCTTTACAAAACACATTACTGATGCTCTCATAAATATTAAAGAAGAAAATATGAAACATAAAGCTTCTATTCCTATTAAACAAGAAGATAGTTGGGAACCCATCATTAATATGAAAGTGAATGACTTTGATTTCAAAGCTTTATGTGATCTTGATAGTAGTGTTTCTATTATGCCTAGAAGGATTTATGATATGCTTAATTTACCTCCACTTGAAGATTGTTATTTGAATGTCCCACTTGATGATAATGCTAAAAAGAAACTCATGGGGAGTCTTAATGATGTTCTTATTATGGTTAACAATTCCTATGTCCCTGTTGATTTCTATGTTTTGGATGTTGAATGCAATGCTTCTTGTCCCATTATTTTGGGAAGACCTTTTCTTAGAACTGTTGGTGCCATTATTGATATGAAAGAAGGCACCATTAAATATCAACTCCCACTCAAGAAAGGTATAGAACACTTGCCTAAGAAGAGAGAGAAGATTTCTTTTGCTTCTCCTATGAAAACAAAATTTGGTCTTAATGCTTCTTCATTTGAGAACACTTGATTCTTTTTCTAGCTTCTTATGCCTAACTTAAAGGCGTTAAAGAAAAGTACTTATTGGGAGATAACCCAATAGTTTTAGATGAGTCTTGGAAGTTATTAGCTCTATAATTACCTCTCCTTATCCTTTTTATTTGCTTTTTGTGCCAAGAGTAACCTCTAATGAGAGAGAAGTAATGATTGGGAAAGTTGCTGATCCAAAACAGATTTCTGTGCTTAACTGTAAAAATTCGTGTAAAATCTCTAAACGTCTTTTTGAGGCGTGAATGTTTGTGCTTCTGCCCCAGGTTGTTATCTAAATTTGTTAGTTCAACACTTTTTGATTTGAGCAACAGAAGGTCTTCGAAAAAATCGTCTTTACCTGCTGGTCTGTTTTGACAGATTTCTGCCATTTTCTGCATTTGCTTCTTGTTGCTTCCTTTTTGAGTTCTTTTGGGGAATTGAGCTTTTTGAGGGAAGTGCTTCAATATCTAGTGTTCTAATGGAAGTTTATTTGGTGTTAGATTTGAACCTTAAGACTTATTTATCTTGAGTGCACTAATGTTGCTAATAAAGATTGTGTGAAGTTTTGTATGAAGGAAAAATTTCAGGTGTATGGAAGGAATGAGTAATGAGATGAAGGATGTACTAAAGCTCAAGCTTGGGGATGCCACGCGTGTCACCCCAAGAAATATCCAAGAAGTACAAGCCTCAAAGCTTGGGGATGCCCAAGGCATCCCCCTCTTCATCAATAAAAATCCTAGGTTTCTTCCAAACGCTTCATTTTTATTGTTTCATGCACCGTTGTGTTGTTCTTGGAGCGTCTTCTTTTTCGTTTTCGTTTTGGTTTTTCGTTTGCTTAGTTTGCTGAATAAATTGGTTGGACCCCCTCTTTCATACACTGGTTTGCAAATAGGTTGGTTTGGTTTGGAAAAGAGTAGGAAAGTTCATGCTGATATGGTCAAAAGAGCTCGTTTTTGACTGTGGCCTCTGCTCTATCATGCCATGCTTGATATTGTTTTGTCTTTATGCTTAGTATTCTTTGCTGTAGCATGACTTGTTATAAATAATTGAGATTACTTAATGTTCCATGGATGAATCATGCGTTGTTTTAGCATGTTAAAGCATAGTATAGTGGTATTCTCCTTTGATGCTTTATTTGGGTTGACTTGGCACATGCTCACACCATGTTATGACTATCTCAAGTCACCATAGCCTTTAAGATCCTTTAGTTTTCAACTTGTAGTATCACTTTATTCTTTGATCAATGATGTTTTATCGCTCTGCACGATTATGGCCATTATTGCTCTCATAGTTTGTCCCTCCCAGTCTTTTGCTAGCCTCCACAACCAAGTATGAGTTCCACTCATGCATCCAACTCCTTAAACCAAGTTATTCCAAAGATTCCACCATACCTACCTACTAGCTTATTCTATTCCAAGTATATTCATGCTTTTGTTTACCTTCCAAATTAAACTTGTTATGAGAAAACTAGTGATTAAAGCTCTCACGAACTTGATGGCACACTTTACTTTTCTTGCCCTTAATAAACTTGAACCATTAGGTCCTTCTTTGTTGCGTATATGCTTGTGCTTTATAAGTTGAAATTAGCAGAACCATGTATCATGGGGAACGCTTTCAACATTGCACTTGTACTTTGTACCCTGTGATATCATGTTCCTTTTCTTACGGATCCTGGCGGTGTGAAATAAAAGTGGAACTTGTAAGATCATGGAGTTTGTATGTGTGTTAGAGAAACGCAAGGGCCACTAGCCTAAGCCATGCCTAATCATGGTGGAAACTTGTAGCATAACCATAATGAGCATTCTATGAAGCATCCTCAATAAAAACCTATGCAAATAGGAAATAAAAAGATCGCTGAGATGCTCATTGTCTGCTTGCCTTGTCATTTTGATTATGGGATAGCTCCTGTATCATGTGCAAGGGGTACTCTGTTGGCGGTTCTTTATGATACACATGTACTTACAATGACAGAGCTTACTTGTGACTAAAGTTGAGTAGCATGAGGTTTGGTCTTCATAAGTACGGGGCATGAGATTTCGGTTTATAACTTGTCAAGCATATCCTCTTAGCTGTGTCACTTTAACCTTAATCACCTGCAAGATGCTTATGATAGGGGCAATCAGAGTTGAAAGCTATAAGTACCATAATTTTTGGAAGCTCTTTATGAGACTTGAATCCCTACTTCCTTTTATGAAGGCCTTTCTTCCACCATTATATTGAGTCTCCACCTTCTACCTTTATGCACCTACTTTGGGAGCATAGTGGCCATTCTTAGTTCTATGTGCATTGTCCCAAGACTAGTTGATTGATGCATAACTTGATATTGCTTGTTTTAAAATATTTGTATCTAGTCACTCTTATGAACTATGAAGGTGTCCTATGCATTTATATTTGCTACTCTATGAGGGACAAGCTGAATACTATTATGCTATGTTTTCTTTATGTGAAACAAACAAACGTCTTGCAAAGCATTGTTATTCATGAATCTTTTGTTTATGCCTTTTCATAGTGCATCATAGTTTGTTTGTCTTATTGCTAGAACTTTGTCTTTTATGTCATGATTGAAGTACTATGATCCCAGCTTTGAATGTTTTACAAATACTTTGATCAAGTCTTTGATGGTGCATGTCACCTCAAAAATTATTCTTTCTTTTTATCACTTACGTACTCGAGGACAAGCAAGAGTTAAGCTTGGGTATGTTGATACATTGCAAATGTATCTATAATTTTTGATGTTCCATGCTTGGTTTTATCCACTTTCTTGTGGTTTGCCCACACTTTGGAGTAATTTTCATATGATTTATTGGACTAACCTATTAACAAGAGCCACAGTGCCAGCTGCCTGTTTTCTGCTATTTTTGGTTCCAGGAAAGTCAGAAAATGAATATTCTTGGAATTGGACGGGACAAAGCTGAAGTGCCTATTTTTCCGGAAGTCATCAGATGCCAGAATACAAGACGGAGAAGGGTTGGGGGCCGGCCAGACCACCTGGCCGCGCGGCCATGCCTGGCCCGCGCCGGGGGGTGGTCTGGGTGACCCCAGCACCCCCTCGGCATCTCCTTCCGCCTATAAGATGCCCTCGGGACGAAAACCCTAAGTACCCAATCAAAAGTCCACGAAAGATTCTGTAGCCGCCGTCATCTCCATTCCTAGATCGGGAGGGATCTGAAGCTCTTCCCGGCACCCTAGTCGAAGAGGGGAATTCTCCCCGGAGGCCTTCTTCATCACCATGCAAGCCTCCAGTGTGATGCGTGAGTTGTTCATCCTTGGACTACGGATCCATGTAGTAGCTAGATGGCTGGTTATCCTCCGTTGTGCTTTCATGTTTAGATCTTGTGAGCTCCGTTCATGATCAAGATCATCTATTTGTAATTCTGCATGTTGTGTTTGCGGGGATCCGATGGATATTGAGATGCTATTTCAGATTGATTATTGATTCTATCATGTCTTTGTTTTCTGTGATCTTGCATGCTTTCCGTTGTTAGTAGCTATCTTGGCCAAGTAGATGCTAGCAACTCCAAGAGTTAGTATTTATTCTCGATAGGGGGTTCATCCCTCTGGTAATCTGCGGAAGTGATAGAAATCTCTAAGGTACTAGATGTGCTGTTGCTACTAGGGAGAAACGAATAATCCTTTATTCATAGAACAATCGTATTGTTTACTTTACACGCAATTCGTAAAGCAATAATTTGTTGCTTGCAACTTAATACTGGAGGGGGTTTGGATGATAACCTGAAGGTGGATTATTAGTCATAGATGTAGTTGGATGGCGGTCTATGTATAATGTTGTAATGCCCAATCAAGTCTCAAAGGAGTCAAGATGATTAGTATATGCATGTATTGCTTTCTCGATGTTTGTGAATTGCCTCGCTGTAATTTGTTCACCCAACATGTTATCTATCTTAAGGAGAGCCACCTCTAGTGAACTATGGATCCCGGTCCTTTCTTTTACATACAATCTATAAACTGTTTACACTTTTGTGTTTACTTTCTGCAAACTACTACTTCCATTCAATACATTTAATCCTTTGTTTTCAGCAAAACACGGTGAGATTGACAACCTCATCGCAAGTTGGGGACAGAGTTCTATGGTTGTGTTGTACATGTCTCCACGTTGCTACTAGCACCGGTAGTGCGTCCTACCAAGGCTCATCTAGCAACACCTTTGGGGTGTTTCCTTGCTCCTACTGGCTCGACTAAACCTTGGTTTCATAATTGAGGAAACTTGCTGATGTGCTCATCATACCTTCCTCTTGGGGTTCCCCAACGAGCTTGTTAATACACGAGCCATCATGGATCCATGCGTGGTTCATGAAAAGAACTGACACGCAATGACACTAACTGTGGTTCATGAAAAGAACAGACATGCAATGACACTGGTGGATCCATATGTCGTTTGTCTAGAGGAACACACATGCAATGACACTTGGTGTCGTTCATGAAAAGAATAGACATGCAATGATACTGTTGGATCCATGTGTGGTTTATGGAAGTAACATACATGCAATGACTCTAGCTATGATTCATGAAAAGAACAGACATGCAATGACACTGGTGGATCCATGTGTGGTTCATGAGAACAACACACATCCAATGCCACTGGTGGATCCTTATGTGGTTCATGAAAAGTACAGATATGTAGTGACACTGGTGGATCCTTATGTGGTTTGTCTAGAGGAACACACATGGAATGACACTGGGTGTGGTTCATGGAAAGAACATACATGCAATGACTTATGTGGTTTGTTTAGAAGAACACACATGCAATTACACTGGGTGTGGTTCATGAAAAGAACAGACATGCAATGACACTGGTGGATCCTTATGTGGTTTGTCTTGAGGAACAGACATGCAATGACACTGGGTCTGGTTCATGAAAAGAACAGACATGCAATGACACTGGTGGATCCTTATGTGGTTTGTGAGAAGAACATACATGCAATAACAGTGGTGGATCCATGTGTGCTTCATGAAAAGAACTGACATGCAATGACACTAGCTGTGGTTCATGAAAAGAACAGACATGCAATGACACTGATGGATCCATGTGGGGTTTATGGAAGTAACAGACATGCAATGAATCTAGCTGTGATTCATGAAAAGAACAGACATGCAATGACACTGGTGGATCCATGTGTGGTTCATGAGATGAACATACATGCAATGACACTAGATGTGGTTCACGAAAAGAACATACATGCATGACACTAGCTGTGGTTCATGAAAACACATGCAATGACTCTAGTTGTGGTTCATGAAAATAACACACATGTAATGACATTGGTGGATCCATGTGTGGTTCATGAAAATAACAGACATGCAATGACGCTGGTGGATCCTTATGTGGTTTGTTTAGAGGAATAAACATCCAATGACACTGGGTGTGGTTCATGAAAAGAATAGACATGCAATGACACCAGTGCCTCCATGTGTGGTTTATGGAAGTAACAGACATGCAATGACTCTAGCTGTGATTCATGAAAAGAACAGACATGCAACGACATTGGTGGATCCATGTGTGGTTCATGAGAATAACACACATCCAATGACACTGGTGGATCCTTATGTGGTTCATGAAAAGAATAGACATGCAGTGACACTGGTGGATCCTTATGTGGTTTGTCTAGAGGAACACACATGCAATGACACTGGGTGTGGTTCATGAAAAGAACAGACATGTAATGACTTATGTGGTTTGTCTAGAGGAACACACATGCAATTACATTTGGTGTGGTTCATGAAAAGAACAGACATGCAATGACACTGGTGGATCCTTATGTGGTTTGTCTAGAGAAACATACATGCAATGACACTTGGTGTGGTTCATGAAAAGAACAGACATGCAATGACACTGGTGGATCCTTATGTGGTTTTTTAGAAGAACGCGCATCCAATAACACTGGTGGATCCATCTGTGGTTTGTCTAGAGGAACACACATGCAATGACACTTGGTGTGGTTCATGAAAAGAACACACATCCAATGACACTGGTGGATCCTTATGTGGTTCATGAAAAGAACTGACATGCAATGACACTAGCTGTGGTTCATGAAAAGAACAGACATGCAATGACACTGGTGGATCCATATGTGGTTTGTCTAGAGGAACACACATCCAATGACACTTGGTGTGGTTCATGAAAAGAACAGACATGCAATGATACTGGTGGATCCATGTGTGGTTCATGGAAGTAACAGACATGCAATGACTCTAGCTGTGATTCATAAAAAGAACAGGCATGCAATGACACTGGTGGACCCATGTGTGGTTCATGAGAAGAACACACATCCAATGACACTGGTGGATCCTTAAGTGGTTCATGAAAAGAACCGACATGTAGTGACACCGGTGGATCCTTATGTGGTTTGTCTAGAGGAACACACATGCAATGACACTAGGTGTGGTTCATGAAAACAACATACATGCAATGACTTATGTGGTTTGTTTAGAAGAATACACATGCAATGACACTAGGTGTGGTTCATGAAAAGAACAGACATGCAATGACTTATGTGGTTTGTCTAGAGGAACACACATGCAATTACACTGGGTGTGGTTCATGAAAAGAACAGACATGCAATGACACTGGTGGATCCTTATGTGGTTTGTCTAGAGGAACAGACATGCAATGACACTGGGTGTGGTTCATGAAAAGAACAAACATGCAATGATACTGTGGATCCTTATGTGGTTTGTTTATAAGAACACACATCCAATAACACTGGTGGATCCATGTGTGGTTTATCTAGAGGAACGCACAGGCAATCACACTGGGTGTGGTTCATGAAAAGAACGCACATCCAATGACAGTGGTGGATCCTTATGTGGTTCATGAAAAGAATAGACATGCAGTGACACCGGTGGATCCTTATGTGGTTTGTCTAGAGGAACACACATGCAATGACACTGGGTGTGGTTCATGAAAAGAACAAACATGCAATGACTTATGTGGTTAGTTTAGAAGAACATACATGCAATGACACTAGTGGATCCTTATGTGGTTTGTTTAGAAGAACACACATGCAATGACACTGGTGGATCCTTATGTGGTTTATGAAAAGAACAAACATGCAATGACACTAGGTGGATCCATGTGTGGTTCATGAGAAGAACACACATGCAATGACACTAGTGATATGTGGTTTGTGTAAAGAACAGACATGCAATGACTCTAACTGTGGTTTATGAAAAGAGCGGACATGCAATCACACAAGTGGATCCATGTGTGGTTTATGAGAAGAACACACATCCAATGAACTCTAGTGGATCTATCTTGGCATAATTTGATGTATTTCACGATGTATTTCATTGTACAAGTAACTTTCCATTTTTATACTACTCAGTTTTTCCCTTGGTTTTATGTGGTACTACTTAGTTTTACCCCCCTCTCTCTATCTTTCGTAGAACCCCAAACCTGTGCTCACCCTGTCTTCTACTCCCTGATTGGTTGTCACGGTTGTCACGTGTATCGTGCGCACCAACCGTTGATTTTGTGCGATCCAACGATGATCGTTGCACACGTCATGCCCTTCACAGTACAGCGTGAGACAGCACAGACGTCTCCCTCAGCGAGACTTCTACAGGAAGGAACACGATGCCGTCCATGGAAAAAGTTGGCGAGCGGTCATGTCAAGTTTAATCAAGTCTGAAAAGCCTACTACTGGTACTACAACATATGCACTGGCAACGGGGTCATCGAGTGCATGGTTGTCGACGGGACGCTGCAATTTATTGTCACTTGATTTTAATAAGACATATCCCATTTTTACGCAGCGCTCTCAATCTCACTTCCAACTGGGCCCTACCGCTAGTAACTTCCATGAGTCAAGGGCCCCCCTCGAGTAGATCTAACATTGCTAGAAATTGGTTCCGCGCCACTTGCATGCAGTGGAATCGAGGTCTGCCATGAGCGTGTTTTCAATGCAGCTCTAAAGTGGAGATCGTGGCTGTTTCAAAAAAAAGGGACCCCAAAAAAATGGTGGAGATCATGGTAGCCCTCCCGCCCACCACACGTGTCCACTCGAGGACTACGAATGGTCTGGTGTTTATAACCCCCCTCGACCTTCTTCTTCCATGAGCTCGTGTCATTTCCCCCAGTCTGTCTAGTCCCAAGACACCAATCTACACCTGTCGTGCGCGTCGAAGCTCCCTCGCTTGCACTACCTCCTTCCCTTGGTGTGCCATGAAGCGTACGGGTGTAGACGATCCGGAGGTGAAGCCAGTTGAAGGCGTAGCAGCAGATGGCTCGGTCATCGCCAAGCAGGCGGATGCGTCTTCTTTGGGGACGAGCGCCGCTCGTCGCTGCGCCGGCATGGGTGCGAGCTCATCCATCCAGCCAGTAGCCGTCTCCGCCAAGCAGCAGGTGGTAGTCGTCGCCGCCGAGCAGTAGGTAGTAGCCGTCGCCGCCGAGTAGTAGGTGGCCGACAACGTCGTGGTGCCAACGGCAGATCTAGATGGGGGGCAGGTGGCAGGCGAAGGCAATCCGGTGATCTACATCAACGAACCCATCGTGGTATAAGAAATCTTAGACGCAATCGTGGAGAATGATGAGTTTGAGGAGGAGGTCCCTGATGAGGAGTCTGAGATACTACATTGCTAGCTTCTCTAGTCGTAGCCGCAGTTTTCACTGTTCATACACAGGATTTGTTGAATCGTGTACAGATTATTTTGCTCTTGAAGTAGGGTAGTATATATATGGTTTAATAGGTCGATTGATGCATCTTCCATCTAGTCACAAACCCCCAATCTGCTCATCTGCCATCTAGTTGAGTTTGCTAGTTGAGTGTTGATTTCGATACACAACAGGCCTATAACATTACATTTCTATTCCTTACTGAGCCCAATGATTCAATTTTGCCCCAAAATAGTGCAAGGGCAGCTGATGGTGTCGTTTTCTTAGGGATGGTGAGTGAACCTCAGGCAGCAATGCACATAAACAATATAGGTTGTGTTGTTGGTATTTTGGTTCTCCGACTCCATCGCTGAAAAAAATGAGGCCCTAATTTTTTTCTCATATGGAACCTATATATATAATCTTTGTATTGTTTCTGATATATGAATGAGTTGTATGATGCATATGTATATCCCTAATATTGTTTTGTACGATTACATTTAAATTTCTTATTGTGGCCAATGATTCAAATTTGCCCCAAAGAGAGGTAGACACATTGGTGTCAGATTTTTTTAGGGATGAGTGAACGAACTTGGGACCATGTACAAGAACAATATAAGCTGTGCAATTGTTACTTGGTTTGCTCATGCCATCCCTGAATAAACTTATGAGGCTGCAATCTTTATTCTACGTTCGTAGAACTATGATATTCGAATTGTTTATTCCGTGCATTCATAGTGTATAAGAATTACATTTTAGTTTGTCACCAAGGCCGATGATTAAAATTTGCCCAAAAAGAGTTCAAGGGGAGACACGTATGATGGTGTCGTGTTTTATGGATGGGTTGGTGAACCTGAGGCAGCAATGCACACAAACAATATAGGTTGTGTTGTTGGTACTTTGGTTCTCCAACTCCATCTCTGAAAACAAATTATGAGGCCCTAGATTTATTCTCATATGGAACTACATATATGATCCTTGAATTGTTTCTGATCTTTTAATGATTGGTATGATGCATATGTATATGAATGGTTTTGATCATAAGTATTTTTAACATGTACCTGAAGATTAATTGTTTGGTTTTGTATTTATAATTACAATATTTAGGCTTGTTTTTATACCTGATTATGTATATCCCTGAATAATGTTTTGTATGATTACATTTCAATTTCTTATTGTGGCCAATGATTCAAATTTTCCCCAAAAGAGAGGCAGACACATTGGTGTTAGATTTTTTAGGGACAAGTTAGTGAACCTGGGGCGATGTACAAGAACAATATAGGTTGTGCAATTGTTACTTGGTTCACTCACGTCGTCCCTAAATAAACTTATGAGGCCTCAATCTTTATTCTACATTCATAGAACTATGATATTCGAATTATCTATTCCATGCATTCATAGTGTATAAGAATTACGTGAAGCGGACACTCTGGATTTGGGGAGCCTGATGGCGTGATTTTGCTCCGCCGCAAATTTTCCTTAGCCGCACGTCGATGTGCTCTGTGAATTGGGGGAGTTGGGGAGGAGGAAGGGTTGGGGCTGTTAACTGTAAAGACCATTGGTCCCGGGTCGTCCCAATAACCGGGACCAAAGGACCAACGGTCCCGGTTGGTGGGACGAACCGGGACCAATGGTCTGTCCTTTGGTCCCGGTTCGTCCCACCAACCGGGACCAAAGGCCTGTTAATCAGCGTGCGCACCTAGGGATCATTGGTCCCGGTTGGTGGGACGAACCAGGATCGTTGACCCGTTTTTCAGGTTTTGGCAAACCTTTTGGTCTTCCCACCATTTTCAAATTTGTTTTCTTCTTTAATTAATAAGATGTTTCAATTTAAGATGATTATTTATTTGGAATTTCAAAAAACTTTCAACAGGAAAAGTGCTTCAATTTAAATAACTAATCAAAAACCATATTTTGTTTTGAAATATTTTTATTTGAACTATACAATTTTACTATTTTCAATTAAAATTGCGTTAAAAAATATTTATTACATAATTTGGAATTTCAAAAAACTTTTAATAGGAAAAGTGCTTCAATTTAAATAACTAATCAAAAACCATTTTCTGTTTTTAAATATTTTTATTTGAACTATACAATTTTACTATTTTCAATTAAAATTGCATTAACAAATATTTATTACATAATTTGGAATTTCAAAAAACTTTTAACAGGAAAAGTGCTTCAATTTAAATAACTAATCAAAAACCATTTTCTGTTTTCAAATATTTTTATTTGAACTAATCAAAAACTAAGAAGCTTCATGCCCGCCGTTTTGAATATAGTTTAAAACGGGCATAAGAAATTCAAAAATGATCCAAACAATGTGAAACCTTCGCGTGATGTCATATTATGTGTCACAGTTGCAAGGAAAAATATTGAACTTGAAAAATTGCAAACATCCTAAAAAATCTTTCACAAAATGACCTATCATGTTCGAGGTTTCATGGCATTTAGGTCAAACCACCAATGTTATGGCTAGAATCAGGGCATAGTTTGTGATAATGTGCCCATATTGTGCACACATGTGCCCATATTGTGCACACATGTGCATCTTGGGATGTCTTACGATGTTGCAGGAGGAAGTTTCCCTTTTCGACGCACGGAAAAGCCAATTTCCATTTTTGAGGTGCCGAAATCGGGTTGTTCTGTGAAGCAACCACCAAATTAAAGTTTGGCATTGGTACCAACCCATTTTTCAAAAATACTAGACCACCTTATATGGACAATTTACCAACTGGTGTATCTGGAACCTTTATGTCCATCCCTCATGAAAAAGACAAATTCCTGCCGAATCGGTAGGAGGTTGCCAAGATTTGAACTACAAGTACATGATATAATGCTTGTGAATTTTTTAAAAATCATTTATAGGTTCACAACATCCTATTTCATCAGAGATCCACTTCAAGTTCAGCGAGGCTCAGCCCCGGGCTAAGAAGCTTCATGCCCGCTGTTTTGAATATAGTTTGAAACGGGCATAAGAAATTCAAAAATGATCCAAACAATGTGAAACCTTCGCGTGGTGTCATATTATGTGTCACAGTTGCCAGGAAAAATATTGAACTTCAAAAATTGCAAACATCATAAAAAATCCTTCACAAAATGACCTATCATGTTCGAGGTTTCATGGCATTTAGGTCAAACCACCAATGTTATGGCTAGAATCAGGGCATAGTTTGTGATAATATGCCCATATTGTGCACACATGTGCATCTTGGGATGGCTTACGATGTTGCAGGAGGAAGCTTTCCTTTTTGACGCACGAAAAAGCCAATTTCCATTTTTGAGGTGCCAAAATCGGGGTGTTTTGTGAAGCAACCACCAAATTAAAGTTTTGCATTGGTACCAACCCATTTTTAAAAAAATACTAGACCACCTTATATGGACAATTTCTCAACCGGTGTATCTGGAACCTTTCTGTCCATCCCTCATGAAAAAGACAAATTCCTGCTGAATCGGTAGGAGGTTGCCAAGATTTGAACTACAAGTACATGATATAATTCTTGTGAATTTTTAAAACAATCATTTATAGGTTCACAGCATGCTATTTCATCATAGATCCACTTCAAGTTCAGCGAGGCTCAGCCCCGGGCTAAGAAGCTTCATGCCCGCCGTTTTGAATATAGTTTAAAACGGGCATAAGAAATTCAAAAATGATCCAAACAATGTGAAACCTTCGTGTGGTGTCATATTATGTGTCACAGTTGCAAGGAAAAATATTGAACTTAAAAATTGCAAACATCATAAAAAATCCTTCACAAAATTACCTATCAAGTTCGAGGTTTCATGGCATTTAGGTCAAACCACCAATGCTATGGCTAGAATCAGGGCATAGTTTGTGATAATGTGCCCATATTGTGCACACATGTGCATCTTGGGATGGCTTACGATGTTGCAGGAGGAAGTTTTCCCTTTCGACGCACGAAAAAGCCAATTTCCATTTTTCGTGCGTGGGTGCAACCGAGACTAAAGCTATCGGTGGATAAGGACGCGTGGGTAACCTTTAGTCCTGGCTGGTTGGTGCAACCGAGACTAAAGTTGTCGTAGGGGTAAGGACGCGTGGGTAACCTTTAGTCCCGGCTGGTGGGTGCAACTGAGACTAAATCTGTCGGTGGGATAAGGACGCGTGGGTAACCTTTAGTCCCGGCTGGTGGGTGCAACTGAGACTAAAGCTGTCGGCGGGATAAGGACGTGTGGGTGGATGCACTGCTCGATGAGATAAAGCATGTAGCGCACGACGCCCTGTCGGAGGAACCAGACAAAGTAGACGCGGTGCCGTGCCTATAAAAGGACCATCAATACGCCATGGCTAGCAGCTCAACAAGCCAACATAGGTAGAGAGAGTTTCATCCCCATGGATGGAGGGTTGGGAAATCTCCCGTGGCGGAGCTTCTCGAAGATGCCATTGGTGCACACGCCCTATGGCATCTTTGGAAGCTCCGCCTCCAAAAAAATTCCCTACAAGCCCATGAAAGACTCCATGTCCTCTAACAGTGTTGGGGAAAGGGTTGGGAAATCTCCCGTGGCGGAGCTTCTCGAAGATGTCGTTGGTGCACACGCCCTACGGCATCTTCGGAAGCTCCACCTCGAAAAAATTTCCCTGCAAGCCCGTGAAAGACTCCATCTCCTCTAACAGTGTTGAGGAAAGGGTTGGGAAATCTCCCGTGGCGGAGCTTCTCGAAGATGTCGTTGGTGCACACGCCCTACGACATCTTCGGAAGCTCCGCCTCGGAAAATTTTCCCTGCAAGCCCGTGAAAGACTCCATCTCCTCTAATAGTGTTGGGGAAAGGGTTGGGAAATCTCCCGTGGCGGAGCTTCACAAAATGACCTATCATGTTCGAGGTTCTCATATAAAGTTTTCATACATCACATAAAGTTTCCATACATTACATAGATTTACATAGGGATTAGGGTTTAGGGTATGAATCCTTCGTCGCGTATATCGATCCCTTGCCTATGATCGCTTCTTAGGCCGTAACCATGGAGCATCTTCTTTGCTTAATGGGATGCTTGGGTCAGTTTTCACGGTGAAGGGCGGAATTTCATCAAACTTATCATAATCTGCTGACATGTCTGTCTTTTCCTCGACTCTCGTGATGTTTCTTTTCCCTGAAAGAACTATGTGACGCCTGGGCTCATCGTCTGATGTATTCGTTTCCTTATTTTTTCTTTTTTCGGTCTAGAGGACATGTCCTTCACATAAAAAACCTGAGCCACATCATTGGCTAGGACGAATGGTTCATCTCTGTAACCAAGATTCTTGAGATCCATTGTTGTCATTCTGTACGGCTGGTCTACCTTTACCCCTTCTCCATTCATGTTGACCCAACTGCACCGAAACAAAGGGACCTTAAAAGTAGGTCCATAGTCAAGTTCCCATATCTCCTCTATGTAACCATATTATGTGTCCTTTTTCCCATTCTCGCATGTTGCATCAAAGCGGACACCACTGTTTTGGTTGGTGCTCTTTTTATCTTAAGCAATCGTGTAAAATGTATTTCCATTTATCTCGTACCCTTGGAAAGTCAATACAGTCGTAGATGGTGTCACCAGGACCCTTTACAAATATTACTTCTAGGTCCTTCACCATACCAAATACATCAGCACCTTTAGGGAGCTTAGGCTTCTTCCGGTAATCTGCCTCACCGTTGAAATGCTTTCCTTTCTTTCTTACTTGATGATTGGTCGGAAGAAATTTACGACACCCCAGGTACACAACCTTCATACATTTATCCAAATATGTACCTTTATTCTTATCTAAATAGTGCATGCATGCATTGTATACCTTGTTTGACTGTCCTGAAATGTTACTAAGAGCAGGCCAATCATTGATGGTTATGAACAACAATGCTCGTAGGTCAAATGGCTCCTGTTTGTGCTCATCCCACACCTACACATGGTTCTTCCCACAACTGCAAAAGTTCATCGACTAATGGCCTTAGGTACACATCAATGTCATTGCCGGGTTGCTTCGGTCCTTGGATGAGCACTGGCATCATAATGAACTTCCGCTTCATGCATAACCAAGGAGGAAGGTTGTAGATACATAGAGTCACTGGCCAGGTGCTGTGACTACAGCTCTGCTCCCCAAAAGGATTCATGCCGTTTGTACTTAGACCAAACCATAAGTTCCTCGCGTCACCTGCAAAGTTCGAGTACTTTCTCTTGATGTTTCTCCACTGCGACCCATCGGCGGGGTGTCTTAGTTTCCCGTCTTTCTTACGCTCTTCTTTGTGCCATCGCAACAACCTGGCATGCTCTTTATTTCTGAACAGACGTTTCAACCGTGGTATTATAGGAGAATACCACATAACCTTAGCAGGAACCCTCTTCCTGGAGGGCTCATCATCGCCCTCAACATCACCAGGGTCATCTTGTCTGATCTTGTATCGACATGCAGTGCATATCGTCCATTTATCCATATTCTCGTACTTCTCACCGCGGTACAGGATGCAGTCATTAATGCATGCATGTATCTTCTCCACATCTAATCCTAGAGGGCAGATAGTCTTCTTTGCTTCGTACGTTTTTTCGGGCAGCTCGTTATCCTTTGGAAGCTTCGGCTTCATTATTTTCAGTAAGTTCTCAAATCCCTTGTCAGATAAGCCAGTCTCTGCCTTCCATTTCAACAGTTCAAGTGTGGTACTGAGCTTTGTGCTGCCATCTTCGCAATTTGGGTACAACAACTTTTGGTGATCCTTTTGCATGGCCTACAGCTTAAGCTTCTCCCTTTCTGTATCACATTGTTTCTTTGCATCAGAAATGACCCGACTAAGACCATCAGTGGGCTCATCCGATGCCTGTTGTTCTTCTTCATTGCCGCCTCCCTCTTCTTCATTGTCTTCCATTGTAGTATCACCGTATTCTTCAGGGGACATAGCATAGCTGTCATCATCCTCCTCTTCTTCATTTTCTTCCAGCCTAACCCCTCTTTCTCCATGCATGGCCCAACAATAATATCTGGGCATGAAACCTCTCCAAAGCAGATGGCTTTGAAGGATTCTCGGGGCAGAGTGCTCTGCCACGTTCTGACAGTCAACGCAGGGACAAGGCATAAAATTATCCACTTTGTTTGCCTTAGCCAAATTGATAAATTTATGCAGGCCTACAATAAAATCGGAATCACGTCGGTCGCTATACATCCATTGCATCCGTGCATCGATCTGCGTCATAATAATTAACCATTACAATAACATCATGAATAGTAAAATGACCACCCTACATGGACATATGCAATATTTTTGTATCAGTTACAGATAAAAAAGATAAGGTTGCTAACCTCAGCCGAGGATACCGTGTTGTGCGAACAAAAGTGTGGCTTGGACATTTCGTCGAACACCTTGTGTGCAATCAAAGAAAAAAAAGCTACCACCCACACCTCACACACAATCCAGCAAAATTTGGTGGGCAAAGGGCTGGGCTTATATATAGCCACGGGAGGGTTTTTGGTCCCGGTTAAAGCCACGAACCGGGACCAAAGCACCTCCGGTGCGACACGTGGCGGCCCAGCAGCTCGCCCCCCACCAAAAGAACACACATGCAATGATAGTAGTGGATCCATATGTGGTTTGTGAAAAGAACACACATTCAATGACACTGGTGGATCCATGTGGTTTATGAAAAGAACAGACATGCAATGACTCCGGTGGATCCATATGTGGTTTGTGAAAAAGAACAGACATGCAATGACTCTAGTTGTGGTTCATGAAAAGAACACCCATTCAATGACACTGGTGGATTCATATGTTGTTTGTGAAAAGAACACACATTTAATGACACTGGTGGATCCATATGTGGTTTGTGAAAACAACACACATGCAATGACTCTGGTGGATCCATGTGGTTTATGAAAAGACCACACATGTAATGACTCTAGTGGATCCATATGTGGTTTGTGAAAAGAACAGACATGTAATGACTCTAGTTGTGGTTAATGAATAGAACACACATGCAATGACACTAGGGGGGGTCCGAATGGTGTTAATGTAAAGAACACACATGCAATGACACTGGTGGATCCATATGTGGTTTGTGAAAAGAACACACATTCGACACTGGTGGATCCATGTGGTTTATGAAAAGAACGGACATGCAATGACTATGGTGGATCCATATGTGGTTTGTGAAAAGAACACACATGCAATGACTCTAGTTGTGGTTCATGAAAAGAACATACATGAAATGACACTAGGGGATTCATATGAGGTTAATGAAAACAACACACATGCAATGACATTGGTGGATCCATATGTGGTTTGTGAAAAGAACACACATCCAATGACACTGGGGGATCTATTTGGTTTATGAAAAGAATAGCTATGCAATGACTCTGGTGGATCCATATGTGGTTTGTGAAAAGAACACAAATGCAATGAATCTTGTTGTGGTTCATGAAAAGAACACACATGCAATGACACTAGTTGATCCATATGTTATTCGTGAAAAGAACACACATTCAATGACACTGGTGGATCCATATGTGGTTTGTGAAGTAACACACATTTAATGACTCTGGTGGATCCATATGTGGTTTGTGAAAAGAACACACATCTAATGACATTGGTGGATCTATGTGCTTTATGAAAAGAACAAATATGCAATGACTCTGGTGGATCCATATGTGGTTTGTGAAAAGAACACACATGCAATGACTCTAGTTGTGGTTCATGAAAAGAGCACACATGCAATGACACTAGTGGATCCATATGTGGTTTGTGAAAAGAAAACACATTCAATGACAGTGGTGGATCCATATGTGGTTTGTGAAAAGAACACACATTTAATGACACTAGTTGTGGTTTATGAAAAGAGCACACATTTAATGGATCTAGTTATACTTTATGAAAAGAACACACATGCAATGACACTGGTGGATCCATGTGGTTTATGAAAATAACACACATGCAATGACTCAGGTGGATCCATGTGGTTTGTGAAAAGAACACACATGCAATGACTCTAGTGGATCCATATGTGGTTTATGAAAAGAACAGACATGCAATGACTCTAGTTGTGGTTAATGAAAAGAACACACATGCAATGACACTGGGGGCTACATATGTGGTTAATCGAAAGAACACACATGAAATGACACTAGCTGATCCATATGTGGTTTGTGAAAAGAACACACATCCAATCACACTGGTGGATCCATGTAGTTTATGAAAAGAACAGACATGCAATGAATCCGGTGGATCCATATGTGGTTTGAGAAAAGAACACACATGCAATGACTCTAGTTGTGGTTCATGAAAGGAACATGCATGCAATGACACTAGTGGATCCATATGTGGTTTGTGAAAAGAACACACATTTAATGACATTGGTGGAGCCATATGTGGCTTGTCAAAAGAACATACATTTAATGACTCTAGTTGTGGTTTATGAAAAGAACACACATTTAATGACTCTAACTGTGGTTTATGAAAAGAACACACATGCAATGACACTGGTGGATCCATGTGGTTTATGAAAAGAACCCACATGAAATGACTCTAGTGGATCCATGTGGTTTATGAAAAGAACAGACATACAATGACTCTGGTGGATCCATGTGTGGTTATGAAAATAATAGACATGCAATGACTCTAGTTGTGGTTAATGAAAAGAACACACATGCAATGACACTAGGGGATCCATATGTGGTTATTGAAAAGAACACACATGCAATGACACTGGTGGATCCATATGTTATTTGTGAAAAGAGCAGAAATGCAATGACTCTGGTGGATCCATATGTGTTTTGTGAAAAGATACCACATTCAATGACTCTAGTTATGGTTCATGAAAAGAACACACATGCAATTACACCATATGTGGTTTGTGAAAAGAACACACATTCAATGACACTGGTGGATCCACTTGTGGTTTGTGAAAAGAACACACATTTAATGACACTGGTGGATCCATATGTGGTTTGTCAAAAGAACACACATGCAATGACTCTAGTGGATCCATGTGGTTTACGAAAAGACCATACATGCAATTACTCTAGTGGATCCATATGTGGTTTATGAAAAAAACAGACAAGCAATGACTCTAGTTGTGGTTAAAGAAAAGAAGACACATGCAATGACACTTGTGGATCCATATGTGGTTTGTCAAAAGAACACACATCCAATGACACTGGTTGATCTATGTGGTTTATGAAAAGAACAGACATGCAATGACTCTGGTGGATCCATATGTGGTTTGTGAAAAGAATACACATACAATGACTCTAGTTGTGGTTCATGAAAAGAACACACATGCAATGAACTGGTGGATCCATATGTGGTTTGTGAAAAGAACACACATTCAATGACAGTGGTGGATCCATATGTGGTTTGTGAAAAGAACACACATTTAATGACACTAGTTATGGTTTATGAAAAGAACACACATTTAATGGCTCTAGTTGTGGTTTATGAAAAGAACACACATGCAATGACACTGGTGGATCCATGTGGTTTATGAAAATAACACACATGCAATGATTCCGGTGGATCCATGTGGTTTATGAAAAGAATATACATGCAATAGCTCTGGTGGATCTATATGTGGTTTATGAAAAGAATGTACATGCAATGACTTTAGTTGTGGTTAATGAAAATAACACACATGCAATGACACTAGGGGATCCATATGTGGTTAATGAAAATAACACACATGGAATGACACTAGTGGATCCATATGTGGTTTGTCAAAAGAACACACATTCCATGACACTGGTGGATCCATGTGGTTTATGAAAAGAACAGACATGCAATGAATCCGGTGGATCCATATGTGGTTTGTGAAAAGAACAAACATGCAATGACTCTAGTTGTGGTTCATGAAAAGAACACACATTCAATGACACTGGTGGATCCATATGTTGTTTGTGAGAAGAATACACATTTAATGACATTGGTGGATCCATATGTGGTATGTGAAAACAATACACATGCAATGGCTCTGGTGGATCCATGTGGTTTATGAAAAGACCAGACATGCAATGACTCTGGTGGATCCATATGTGTTTTATGAAAAAGAACAGACATGCAATGAATCAAGTTGTGGTCAATGAAAAGAACACACATGCAATGACACTACGGGGGTCCAAATGTGGTTAATGGAAAGAACACACATGTAATGACACTGGTGGATCCATATGTGGTTTATGAAAAGAACACACATTCAATGACACTTGTGGATCCATGTGATTTATGAAAAGAGCAGGCATGCAATGACTCTGGTGGATCCATATGTGGTTTGTGAAAAGAACACACATGCAATGTTTCTAGTTGTGGTTCATGAAAAGAACATACATGCAATGACACTAGGGGATTCATATGTGGTTAATGAAAAGAACACACATGCAATGACACTAGTGGATCCATATGTGGTTTGTGAAAAGAACACACATCCAACGACACTGGTGGATCTATGTGGTTTATGAAATGAACAGATATGCAATGACTCTGGTGGATCCATATGTGGTTTGTTAAAAGAACACACATTCAATGACTCTAGTTGTGGTTCATGAAAAGAACACACATGCAATGACACTAGTTGATCCATATGTTATTTGTGAAAAGAACACACATTCAATGACACTGGTGGATCCGTATGTGGTTTGTGAAAAGAAAACACATTTACTGACTCTGGTGGATCCATATACGGTTTGTGAAAAGAACACACATTCAATGACATTGGTGGATCCATGTGGTTTATGAAAAGAACAGACATGCAATGACTCTGGTGGATCCATATGTGGTTTGTGAAAATAACACACATGCAATGACTCTTGTTGTGGTTCATGAAAAGAACACACATGCAACGACACTAGTTGATCCATATGTTATCCGTGAAAAGAACACACTTTCAATGACACTGGTGGATCCATATGTGGTTTGTGAAATAACACACATTTAATGACTCTGGTGGATCCATATGTGGTTTGTGAAAAGAACACACATCCAATGACACTGGTGGATCTATTTGCTTTATGAAAAGAACAGATATGCAATGACTCAGGTGGATCCATATGTGGTTTGTGAAAAGAACACACATGCAATGACTCTAGTTGCTGTTCATGAAAAGAACACACATTCAATGACAGTGGTGGATCTATATGTGATTTGTGAAAAGAACAAACATTCAATGACAGTGGTGGATCCATATGTGGTTTGTGAAAAGAACACACATTTAATGACACTAGTTGTGATTGATGAAAAGAACACACATTTAATGGCTCTAGTTGTGGTTTATGAAAAGAACACACATGCAATGACACTGGTGGATCCATGTGGTTTATCAAAATAACACACATGCAATGACTCCGGTGGATCCATGTGGTTTATGAAAATAACACACATGCAATTACTCTTGTGGATCCATATGTGGTTTATGAAAAGAACAGACATGCAATGACTCTAGTTGTGGTTAATGAAAAGAACAAACATGCAATGACACTAGGGGATCATTATGTGGTTAATGAAAAGAACACACATGCAATTACACTAGTGGATCCATATGTGGTTTGTGAAAAGAACACACATTCAATGACACTGGTGGATCCATGTGGTTTATGAAAAGAATAGACATGCAAAGACTCCGGTAGATCCATGTGTGGTTTGTGAAAAGAACAGACATGCAATGACTCTAGTTGTGGTTCATGAAAAGAATACACATTCAATGACACTGGTGGATCCATATGTTATTTGTGAAAAGAACACACATTCAATTACACTAGTGGATCCATATGTGGTTTGTGAAAAGAACACTCATTTACTGACTCTGGTGGATCCATATACAGTTTGTGAAAAGAACACACATTCAATGACATTAGTGGATCCATGTGGTTTATGAAAAGAACATACATGCAATGACTTTGGTGGATCCATATGTGGTTTGTGAAAATAACACACATGCAATGACTCTAGTTGTGGTTCATGAAAAGAACACACATGTAACGACACTGGTGGATCCATATGTGGTTTGTGAAAAGAACACACATTCAATGACACTGGTGGATCCATATGTGGTTTTTGAAAAGAAGACACAATTAATGACACTAGTTGTGGTTTATGAAAAGAACACACATTTAATGGCTCTAGTTGTGGTTTATGAAAAGAACACACATGCAATGACACTGGTGGATCCATGTGGTTTATGAAAATAACACACATGCAATGACTCCGGTGGATCCATGTGGTTTATGAAAATAACACACATGCAATGACTCTTGTGGATCCATATGTGGTTTATGAAAAGAACAGACATGCAATGACTCTAGTTATGGTTAATGAAAAGAACACACATGCAATGACATGAGGCACTATAAGAAATCCGGTCTATTGCAACAAAATTTATTGCTACAGCTAACTTTTGTTGCATAAACTGCAATATCACCACAAAAGTGTCCTTCGTTGAAATAGGTCGTACTTGTTGCCACAATTTAGTTTCGTCGCACTATGTTCCCTATTTGTTGCAATAAAGGCTAGGTATTGCAACGAACTGCATCGCCGAGGTAATAAGGTAGCGGTATTGCGACGTTCGCGGGCTGTTGCGTGAATTAGTTACTTTGTTGCAATAGATAATAGGTATTGCAACAAAACAACCCTTCATCGTAATATTCATCAAGATATTGCAACAATTCTGTCATGTCGCGTTAGGTAGGCATATTGTTGCAAAAAATGGCTTTTTATTGTAGCAAAACACGGATTTGTCGCAATAACTCACACTATTTTGCCTCAACATCATTCTGTTGCAATAACTATTATATATTGTGAGAAGTTGTGTATCCATGGTAATATGTAGAACATATTGCAACAATTCCCTATTGTTGCGAAAAATAATACGATATTGCAACAATGTTCGCTATAGTCAACGACGGCCTTCGCACCACCATGCCCGTCGAGCTCACCCGGCGAGCTCGATTTTGGTAAAAGGGTGCCACGTCGTCCTCCCCGTGTAGGTTATTCGTAGATGTCTTTTTTTGCAGTTCGCCGTTTATCAGTGGCTATTAGTGATGCCCTAAGTTGGTAGTTCGGGAGCGCTGGTAAGAAGCCCCGGTGAGTTGGTAGCACAGGATTATAGTCGTCAATGAAATAGTCTTTTACAAATAATTTTAGTAATATTATTTTCAAAAGTAGATATAAATATATTCCGTATTGCTTTGAATTATTATTTCCAATTTATTTTATTATCATAAACAATTACTTAAAATAATTACTGTCCAAACAAATAATTAAGTGTGTACTCTACTTTGTGGAGGTAATTTTTTTCCTTCTCCTGAACCCCGCCAACGTCAAATATTTTTTTAACTTCCCACCAAAATTTTAGAGTTTATTCCGCATAATTATCTAACTTGCCGCTGAAAACCTCTCATAAGTACTCCCGATAATTTCTTAACCAAATCGTAGAATTGGATCTGAATCCACCGAACGGAGAACCTCGGTCCTCACGGCATGATGACGGCGCCGTCGACACTACGGAACACACCGGAGTCCACCGAACGGAGATCGTCATAGGTAATTTCCTTCCGCACCAGATTTCATTCTCCATTCCCGACCCCTATCCTCCGGCCCACTGCGCGCCCCCCTTCCTCGTCCTCACGGTAGCCATGGTTGGCAGCCATGGCGATCCTCCGTCTGGTGGAAAGGACACTCGCCACGCCCTGGCCGTTGCGTTTCCCTCAACCCCGCCCTGGCCATTGCGTTTCCCTCAACCCCGCCCCGTCTATGGCATGGAGCACGCGTTGGGGATCTCAACTATCGGATGGCTGGGTCAGATGGAGGGGGAGAGGAGAGGGGCGGCGACAGTGAGCTGCAGTGCGGCAGATCTTGGGAGCTGTGGGGCACGCTGGAGGGAGGGCTGCAGCAGCGGCGCCCTAACTAGGGTTCCTGTCGAACAGAGGAGCTCACGGTGCCTCTGCTGCAGGACTTCCATGGTATTGTATGTGTTCAAAGCTCCCGGAGCCTCTGCTAACTCCCTCCCTCAGCGTGAGCAGTAGCATTTTCTGAATTTAGGTTCAGTTATCAAGTACTGTATTTGTTCTTAATTTAGGTTCAGTTAGCAAGTATTGTATGTGTTCTGAAATTAGGTTCAGTTAGCAAGTATGTGTTCTAAATTTAGGTTCAGTTAGCCCAGCCTCCTCCTGATGAAGCCATCCACGTTAAAATTGCTCTCAGCTGGCTTCCGAGTGTATGCAGGTCAGGGGTCGACGATGCCATCGAGGTCAAATTTACTTGAAACTTCAGCTGCGATGCTGTTGAGATTTGTAGTACCTGAACTTTCAGCTGTGGAACTTCTAGGGACCTCTACGTCTGCAGTAGTTCTCATGGTGGTACCATCTTGTTCTACCGTGCACATTACCTTGTCCCACTGGTCTAGAAGGTCGGTCTATGTTTAGGAGCTTCTTCACACTGTCAAGAGCAGGATCGATGATATCCAGGACTCACTAACTGCTCCTGGCCTGCTACTATGTTGTTCATAGAGATGTATGTAGATTTTGTGTGTACTGACCTGGATGATGCCAGAAAAAGTATCTCCCTAACTCTGTAATGCTATAGTAGTAAAACAGTTGCTTTACATACAAGCATTCTTCTTGGAAAACCATGATCGACTAATTCATAAAATGGAATTGTACAGATTCATTGGAATATGCAATGAAAGACAACAACTAACATTCTAACAAAGTAGCAGATTTTGTTTCAGTGATATTATTTACCTAAAGACATCGAGCTGCACAAGGCTATAGCAAAATTGTACTTTTGGTATTTGCTGCCATTTTTTTAAATATCCTTTTCCTGTATATATATTAAAGCTGTACTTATTTCTGTGATTGAAAAGTACAAGAAGAAAGAACACAGTAGATGGGTATATGTTATCTGCTTTATTACCTGGTACGGTATCTTGTGTTCCATGCTCCAAATTCTCCCTTTCACAATGGATATAAGAGGGGTTGGAAGTAATGTTTAATCTTTCCTTGCCAATATTTTCTCTGACAGAATAAACACCAGATACAAATAGCTGGTATAGTAATGTTACTATATCTGAAGTAATCTGAATAAATGTGTACGACATTCTTTGTCATTATCCTATCTATAAGAGCATTGAGTGTGAACTGCAGATCAACCTTGCCAAGTATTTTCTTGTTGTATGCTGAGGCTAAATAAAATTTGTATCTGCACTTAAGTGAGTAGTAACTCTCAATTCTGATCCTAGTATAGTAGTTACTGTCATTTTCCATCTACTAGCAGCAACACTACTGTATAGTAGTTGTGTCTATCTGGTGTTGTTTGATGGGTTGCTAACAAATTGGGTCTGAAATTGACTTTAATTCTTACATTACCTATACAAGAGAACAACAATGAATTCAACGCAACACCTTTCTGGTGGGAGACCGATGACAATACATCGACACCGAGTGCAAGCTTCAGAGGAAGAAGATGATTCACATTACTTTCCGCAAGGTACACAACTTCCTTAATTCTAAATCACTATTCTGAATGGCGCACATTGATAATGCTAAGTCCATTAATTTTTCTTGTCTTCAATAAAGAAAGGATTTGTTCTCGTAACAAGGATGGAAAGTATAATAGCATACAAAAACAAACATAGACAACGCAAATCTGGTAAAAACTTATGATATTTAAGCTGCCTCTACCATTTGCTATAATGCAGAAAATTTGGGATTGCTTAATCTTGACAACTCTTAAACCGTATGCAGAAACTCAAGAACAATCTAACACTCTAGTGTCTGCTAATGACATGTGCGCACTTGATGAGTGGCCATCCCATGCCCGACGCAACCATGAACAACTACAGAATGGTACCAATTTTGGTTTATGTGTGTGTCCTAGTTTCTTAGGATCAAATACCGAGTAATGCAATATTTCTTGTATGATTTTGGGTTGTAGAAACTAATGGACAGAAGAAGAAGAAGGGGCGAGGTGTTCTCAAGGATTTAAAAGCATCTAAGAAGCGTTATACCAATGGATCAGAAAAGCTTAATATTGCATTCTGTGAACATTTGGGTGGTACAGTAAGAAATCGACTGGCAAAGAAAATAGCAATCCAAGCCTGCAAAATACTCTTCTAAAGACCGCTAGTACTACTAGGGCTGTAGGTACAAGGCAAACTATTATTTCTCAAAAGGCGCTCATACAAGCTGCAACAAAGAACAATAGACAGTTTCGAGCAATGGTAAGTCACAACCTTGGTTTTTCTTCATGTCGACCTTTATTTGATTGTACCGAGCATGTTTTATTTGCCATTAAGTACACAAGTGTTTCTAGTTGAAGCTTTACACAAAGCATGCGAATCAGATTATTGTTTTAAACCATTACCCAAGATTCTCAAATTTTAGATGTTGTTAAGCATCAACACGAAATCATCAATCAAGAAAGAAATAGAAGAAAAATGTGCAGCTTCCTATTGTGCAGTGGTCGCCCTGCTGTTTTGGGAGAATAAAAGATAGTATATTTCTTTTGGTAGGAAAAACATAAGCACCATTCTTAATATTGTTTGTAGTGCAGAATTCAGACAAGAATACCAGTTGAAAAGAATAGAAATTCTCTTATATCTGCCAACCACAATTCATGGCTTGATTAGTTTCTTTTTAATGAGTTAACCGGTGGTTAGTAAGGTTCGTACCACTTGTAGCATTATGCATTATGAAATAGTAGGGAAAGAAGTCTGCATAACCCCCTATCTATCATGTTTGGAACGCTAAACCCACCTAAGTTTGGATTGGGCCAATTAACCCTCCTAAGTATCCTAAACTGGGTAAATTACCTCTCATGCCGGTTTGTGGGGCAATTGGCTGTTTTGTTTAGTGGTTTTGGTCCACGTGGATTGTACCAGTTAGCCATACAAACATGGTACGGTTAAGCTAGCCAAATAACCCCTCCGGCACCTGGACTGGTAGAGCCAGTTCATCCCACGCCGCCTCTCTCCTCTTGCATGTGTGCTCTGCTCCTCCTCTCTCTGCCGCTCTGCTCCTCGCGGCTCGTCGACGATCTTGGCGAATGATCAGCCACTCGAGTTGGTGATTCGATGGCCGCGCCACGATCAGTAAATACTTAGGGATTTTGAGTTGGGATGATCAGGTTGGACTGAAAAAGGCTGGGTTTTGATTGCCGAGTCTGATTGACAACAGCACCTTGTGAGTAGTTCTATCTGTAGTTGGTAGTCTGACCATGTCTTTCTCTCTTAGCAGAAGCAGTGTAGAGTCTAACAGCACCCTGCATTTGCAGCTGCTGGTTCCTGGGTGTTGAGATTGGAGAAAGCATACGATGCAGCTCCTGTAGCATCTGCCCCCAAGTATGTGCAGTCTTGATAGCTGGAACAGCTAGTGTCTAGAGAGGGAATGATGTGGATGCGTTGATCAATGGTATGCTTGATATAACGAACCATATGTCTCAAAAAATACATTGGAGCATGCATATTAGTACATGTGAGTGGAGATGTAATATTGCAGCTGAAAAGGCAGTTAGCAATGTCCGTTAGCGCTATTAGCCATTTTTTTTGCTTGGTGGCCATTAGTGCTAGCACTCTGAGTTCAGGACGGTGGCCCTCATGGTGTGCACAACCAAGGCAGAGTAAGAACGGGGCGGCAGAGGGCACCCTGACGGAGGCCATTAGGAGCATGTAGTGGTGGGCACTCCAGCGATGGCCAATAGGGCACGCAGCAGCGGGAGCACGAGCAGCACCGGGGCTGTGTTGGTAATAAGCAAGGCGAGGTGCGGGGGTGTCAGCGGGTGGTAGTGGGAGCCGGCGGCGAGCAGGTCTTTGGACTGAGCGGGCGGTCGACTGCGGCATTGGTCGGTTGCGAGCAGAGAAAGCAGGAGGGGGATTTGGACTCAGCTGAACCACCTTTGCGTCCTAGCTGTGCTAAACCACAGTCCAGATCAGCTAAACCACCGGACCATGTCTACATATACGCATAGTTTAGCTTGCTAGATTCCTGTTATTTTCCTACTGAACAAGCCGGATGGTAAATACTGATGGATAAGAGTTTGCACCGTGATCTGGTACCATTGCTTAACCTGATATTCTGGACATTTGTTCTTCTGGAAGTCCTGGTTGGCTACTGAATTTTTTTTGTGTTGTTTATATTGCAAAGTACTTTCTAAACTTGCTTGGACTATCTGAATTTCCCTATAATAGAATGAGTCCAACATTGCATTACTTGAATTTTGAAGTACTAAGTGCATGCTTTTTTGTTGTTCGCAGGATTCAAATATTTAACTAGACTGGACATTCAGTATGCACCACGGATAGTTTAATCTTTGCACTTAATTAGTATAGCACATTTAGTATGTTTAATGATTGCTTAATTATTTATGGATATTCTCTATGCAAAATATGATATTTTATGAATCTATATCAGATACATGTGTATTGTCGTGATACCTGCCTGCCACAAATATTTTGGGCGTTGTGATAACCATTTGTCGCCACCAAATCTAGCTTTGTTGAAATAATCCTTCCATCACGACTCGATTATATTGTCGTAATAGTTTCCCGCAACAAGCTTTTCAGCCGTTGCAGTAGCCACTTTCCGCCACCAAACTCAGCTTTGTTGAAATAGTCCTTTTGCAACGAACCGCTCGTGTCGTCGCAATAGTTTATCGAGACAAGCATTTCGATTGTTGTGATAATCACTTTGGCGCCACGAAATTCAGCTTTGTTGAAATAATCCTTTCTCTACGAATCATTCGCATTGTCGCAATAGCTTCTCACCATGAACATTTTATCTGTTGTGATAACTATCTGTCACCACTAAAACTAGTATGTTGCAATTTTTTGTTGCCACGATTTTTGAGAGTTGCTACCATAAATTAATGCCACAAACATATAGTTTGTGGCGAAAGAGGTGTACCCATGGAAAAAAATAGTTGTTGCTATAGGGTGCAGGTCTATTGCAACAATTGGTTATTGCCCAGGAAGGGCATGCGCAATGAAACATGTGTTGTTTGAATAGGCTATCACCACGAATGCCTATCGCCACAAAAGGCCAATCGCCACGATTTCGATTGCTGTTGCATTAAGCTATTCCTACGAACCAAATTGTGGTATTAAGACAGTACTACAACAAGATAAAATGTGGCGACTTGTCGCATCAGTGTTGCAATAACACACTTTCTTGCCACGGTTTGGTTTTTGTGGCAATAACTTATTACCATGCGTCTTGTTGCAACGCTTGGCTACGAAAGTCATGTCGTTGCAATAGGTACATATTGCCACGATTTGGCTCTTATTGCCACGAATCTTGTTGTTGCAATAGACTTGAATTCTTGTAGTAAGGGGATCATTATGTGGTTAATAAAAAGAACACACATGCAATTACACTAGTGGATCCATATGTGGTTTGTGAAAGCAACACACATCCAATGACACTGGTGGATCCATGTGGTTTATGAAAAGAACAGGCATGAAATGACTATGGAGGATCCATATGTGGTTTGTGAAAAGAACACTCATGCAATGACTCTAGTTGTGGTTCATGAAAAGAACATACATGCAATGCCACTAGGGGATTCATATGTGGTTAATGAAAAGAACACACATGCAATGATACTGGTGGATCCATATGTCGTTTGTGAAAAGAACACACATCCAATGACATTGGTGGATCTATGTGGTTTATGAAATGAACAGATATGCAATAACTCTGGTGGATCCATATGTGGTTTGTTAAAAGAACACGCATTCAATGACTCTAGTTGTGGTTCATGAAAAGAACACACGTGCAATGACACTAGTTGATCCATATGTTATTTGTGAAAAGAACACACATTCAATGACACTGGTGGATCCGTATGTGGTTTGTGAAAAGAAAACACATTTACTGACTCTGGTGGATCCATATACGGTTTGTGAAAAGAACACACATTCAATGACATTGGTGGATCCATGTGGTTTATGAAAAGAACAGACATGCAATGACTCTGGTGGATCCATATGTGGTTTGTGAAAATAACACACATGCAATGACTCTTGTTGTGGTTCATGAAAAGAACACACATTCAACGACACTAGTTGATCCATATGTTATCTGTGAAAAGAACACACTTTCAATGACACTGGTGGATATATATGTGGTTTGTGAAATAACACACAATTAATGACTCTGGTGGATCCATATATGGTTTGTGAAAAGAACACACAACCAATGACACTGGTGGATCTATTTGGTTTATGAAAAGAATAGATATGCAATGACTCTAGTGGATCCATATGTGGTTTGTGATAAGAGCACACATGTAATGACTCTAGTTGTTGTTCATGAAAAGAACACACATGCAATGACACTGGTGGATCCATATGTGGTTTGTGAAAAGAACACACATTCAATGACAGTGGTGGATCCATATGTGGTTTGTGAAAAGAACACACATTTAATGACACTAGTTGTGGTTTATGAAAAGAACACACATTTAATGGCTCTAGTTGTGGTTTACAAAAAGAACACACATGCAATGACACTGGTGGATCCATGTGGTTTATGAAAATAACACGCATGCAATGACTCCGGTGGATCCATGTGGTTTATGAAAAGAACACACATGCAATGACTCTGGTGGATCCATATGTGGTTTATGAAAAGAACACTCATGCAATGACTCTAGTTGTGGTTAATGAAAAGAACACACATGCAATGACACTAGGGGATCCATATGTGGTTAATGAAAAAAACACACATGCAGTGACACTAGTGGATCCATATGTGGTATGTGAAAAGAAAACACATTCAATGACACTGGTGGATCCATGTGGTTTATGAAAAGAATATACATGCAATGACTCCGGTGGATTCATATGTGGTTTGCGAAAAGAACAGACATGCAATGACTCTAGTTGTGGTTCATAAAAAGAACACACATTCAATGTCACTGGTGGATCCATATGTTGTTTGTGAAAAGAACACACATTTAATGACACTGGTGGATCCATATGTGGTATGTGAAAACAACACACATGCAATGACTCTGGTGGATCCCTGTCGTTTATGAAAAGACCAGACATGCAATGACTCTAGTGGATCCATATGTGGTTTATGAAAAGAACAGACATGCAATGACTCTAGTTATGGTTAATGAAAAGAACACACATGCAATGACACTAGGGGGTCCATATGTGGTTAATGGAAAGAACGCACATGCAATGACACTGGTGGATCCATATGTGGTTTGTGAAAAGAACACACATTCAATGACACTTGTGGATCCATGTGGTTTATGAAAAGAACAGACATGCAATGACTGTGGTGGATCCATATGTGGTTTGTGAAAAGAACACACATGCAATGACTCTAGGTGTGGTTCATGAAAAGAACATACATGCAATGTGGTACGTCCATTTTGCATCACTATTCTATATCATAATTCACTGTTATTGGTTGATATATTTCATATTAAGAGATGATACTTATGTTATTTCATCTGTTTTTGCATGGTTGATGACTTTTGGAGCATGGACCGCTGCAGTCAGGATTCTGATGGAAAAGGTGTTGTTTGAAGGTAAAATTCGCGAAGATAAGAAAATCCGGGAAAATATATGGAAAATCCTATTTTTCCAGAAGACGAAGGAAGCCAGAAGGGGAGGAAGAGATGGCCACAGGAGGCCCACACCACCCCTGTTGCGGGCCAGCCTAGGACGCGCCACCAGGTGGTGTGGCCGCCCTGGTCCACCCCTGGCTCTCCCCTCTGGCATATATTATCCTCCAGAAACCCTAAGACTCGGGGAGCGACCATAGAAAGATTCTGCCACCTCTGCGGGGCGGAAAACACCGAGAGAGAAAGATCTCTCCGGCAGACAGAATTCTGCCGGGGGAATTCCTTCCTAGAGAGGGGAGATCGTCGCCATCAACACCACCATCAAGCTGGACTTCATCGGGATCATCATCATCATCACCACCATCATCTCCATCAGCACCATCATCACCATCTCCATATCGATGTAACAATTGGGTTGAATCTTGCATAGTTCTTACGGGAAACTTTCCCGGTGTTGATTACTATTTGTAGTTGATGCTATTGAGTGGAACCATTGAATTATTATTTATGTTCAGATTGTTATACATCATTATTCCATCTCTGATCATGATCCATATGATGTCTTGTGAGTAGTTTGTTTTGTTCTTGACGACATGGGAGAAGTCATGTTGTTAGTAGTGGAATTGTGTTGAGAAAGATTCAATAGTTTGATATTTAAGTTGTGGTGTACTTCTCCTAGTGGTGTCATGTGAACATCGACTACATGACACTTCACCTATATGGGCCTAGGGGAACGCATTGTGTATTTGGCTACTAATCATAGGGGTTGTCGGAGTGATAGAAACCTGAACCCCCGTTAGGAAACCATTGCACCAGGGACGTCAGGGTCTTAGAGTTTAAAGTTGTGGTTAGGTTTCTACCTTAATTACTTTCTTGTTCTTGCGGATGCTTGCAAGGGGTATAATCAAAAGTATGTATTAGTCCTAAGAAGGTCGGTACATTAGCACAGGTTCACCCACACAACACTTAGCAAGCTAAAGAAGATTAATCAACTATATGAAGCGAAAGCACTTGACGATATTCCCATGTGTCCTCGAGAACGTTTGGTCAACTTAAGTAATACAACCGGCTTGTCCTTCGCTGAACAAAGGATTGGGCCACTTGCTGCATTTATTCTTATTGTCTTTTATTTACTCGTACTTTATTTTACTTGCATTATCAAAACACCCTAAAAATCTGTTTGCTAAGTATTTGCAGAGAATTCCTGATCCATACCACTAGCCAGCACCTTTTGCTCCTCATTGGGTTCAACACTCTTACTTATCGAAAATACTGCGATACACCCCCTATACTTGTGGGTCATCAAGACTATTTTCTGGCGCCGTTGCCGGGGAGTGAAGCGCTATTGGAGAGTGGAACTGGTAAAGGAAACTTCTACTATGAGTATTGTTTATTTATGTTAGTTGCTTTATTTCAATATGAATAATTCGCTGAGTTTCTTATTTCGTAATGCTACTACCACTGCTAAGGTAGTAGATGAACCACCACCTGCTGAGAATGATACTTTTAAAATACCTACAAGAATTATTGATCGTGTTATGGATAACTACTATGTTGGGGATGGAATTGTCCATCTTGGTGATCATTTGCTCTTTATACACGAATTATGCGGGTTGTTCAAGTGTGCAGGTATTACTATAGATCAAGTTAAGAAGAAGTTATTCTCATTATGACTGAAAGGAAGAGCTGAGGAATGGTATAAGCTGCTGAAGAATGGTCAAGCTCTTGAATGGGAGGAAATAATACCTCTCTTTTATTCAAAGTTTTATCCTCCTAGTGAGATTCATAAAGATCGGAATCAAATATACAACTTTTGGCCTCTTGATGGAGATAGTACAGCTCAAGCTTGGGGGAGATTGAAGTTACTAATGCTCAAATGTCCTATTCATGAGCTCCCCAACAATATTATTATCAATAACTTTTATGCAAGGCTTTCTCTTCATGATAAGGATTTATTGGATGCTTCTTGTGCTGGATCATTCACTCGCATGGAAGAAGAAGCTAAATGGGATCTTATAGACCGTATTCAAGATAATGCTAAAGCATGGGAGAATGACAAAGGAAGAAAGTCAGGTATAAATTATGATTATGAATGCATTGAATCTTTTATGGGAACTGATGACTTTCAAAATATTAAAAATGCTTATGGTTTAGACTCTCAAGCTATTGCAACTTATTTTAAGGCTTTTGCTTCCTACATTGAAGTGCCTAAAATGAAGTGGAATAAGTATCATGAACCTTATAAATATATTGCTAAGAGTGTTCCTATAAGAAATACTAAAGTTTATACTGCCAATCATGGTTTATCTGAACCTTACATTGAGAAAATGCCTTTCCCAGTTAAGATAACGGAACATTCTCTGATAGCTAGTATGGTTAGTGAAAGTATAAATAAAGCTATTGAACCTGATAAACAAATGGATGATGAACCCATAATAGCAAATGTGAAAGACTTTGTCACTAAATATGTGGAAGAGGGACACACTATCCTTTGTAAGGATACCTCTAATATTGTTGCACAAAGTAGTGTTATAAGAACTAGTATCCCTGTGTTTTCTGTTAGGATAAGTGATCACTGCTACAATGGTTCTGGTGATAGCTATATCATTACATTTATGCATGATACTGAAAGTTACTATGAGAGAGGGAAAAGTGCTCTTATGCATCTCAATAATATCAATTTTCCTCGTTCTATGCTGAAAGTTTTTATGTTGCACTTCTTTTGCCTTCTTATGCTAGTGGTTTCTGGTTTCAACAACTTGTTTGTTTAAAAAATTCCCTTGCAGAAGTGGGTTAGACTTAAACATGTGTATTTTTGCTTCTTAATGCTTTCTTTCACTTCAATTCATATTCCTAAGTGAGCATCATCAAAATTATCATGCCCATCTTAATGGCTATAAAGAAAGAGCTTTTTGGGAGACAACCAAATTTATTTGTGTTTTCGGTTTGTTTTTCTTGTTCTTTGAGTCTTGGAAGTTATTAGTTCGGTAATAACCTCTCCTTATCCTTTTTGTTTGGTTTTTGTGTCAAGATCAACCTCTAATGAGAGAGAAGTAATATTTGGGGAAGTTGCTTTCCCGAAGCAGATTTTTGTGCTTCACCGTAAAATTTCGTGAGAGATCTCTGTTTGTCGGATTGACTTGTAATTTTTTGTGCTTCTGCCCCAGGTTATTATTTACCTATCGTTAGTTTTGCACTTTTTGATTTGAGTAACAAAAGATTTTTGAAAAAATTGTTCTTTACCTGCTGGTCTGTTTTGACAGATTTTGCCACTCTTGCATTTGCTTCTTTATTTGATTTTCTTTTTGAATTATTTTTGGGTTTTCGGAAGGAGTTGCTACAGTAGCTTATGTTTTGATGGTTTTCAGTTGAAATTGGACTCAAAAGGTTTTATCACTTCACTTATACTAATGTTGCTAATGAGAACTGTGTGAAGTTTTGTGTGAAAGAAATTTCCAGGTTAGTGGAGATAATGGTGTAATAAGGAGTGAAAGGTTTCATGACTCAAGCAATATGTGTATGAAGATGAAGATATTGATATTATTCAAGTTATAACTCCAGAAAAATTTATCAAAAATCAAATTCAGAGACCTGCAGAGTTCGTTTTTGAATAGGTAACAGTTCTGATAAGAAAAGTTCCACAAAAGATCTGTCCGGTTATATTTTTGCAGTTTTTAGCCAACAAGGAAAGCTACGAAGCAAAAGAGGGATAGAAACGGAGCCAGGGTGGCTCACACCACCCTGTGGTGTGGGCCCACCCCTAGCCGCGCCACTAGGTGGTGTGGCCACCTCGGACTCCGTCTCTGAGCCATTTTCTCCCAGTACCTTCCTTTTGTTGTAAATCTTCGTAATATATAATCCCCCGGATCCCCCGAGGTTCGTATATCGTGTTCTTGTCGTGTTTTCGTTTTGATCTGTTTCTGCCAGGAACTATTCTTGAAAGTTAGAAGCACAATGGTGTCTGCCAAGGATAAGGGAAAGGAGCCTATGGAGGAAGATCGCCAAGATCCTGGACATGAGAAGGAGATCAAGAGTGAAGATGAAGAGGAGGCAAAGCAAAACCAACATCCGCACACCGGCACTACCATTGCAAGCATTGGAGTGTTGGCAAGATCTACTAGTGTCAGGAGGACTGAACGGATGTCAACTGGAGGGAAACCTCCACATCAATGTTTGGCTCCACGAACACTTCTTCGATGCGCAAAGAATCATTTCCACACCCTTATCCATAAGCATCAACACTAGAATATGCCCAAGGAGAAATTACCCTCCAATTGGGATCTGCCTCGTTCTAGCCATGCAGGAAAAGAAGACTTCAAGGAGGTAGAGTAGGGAAAGAATCGCAAGAGCTGGAATTCGCAACCCGACATGATCATGAGCCGTATTGAGCAAAACTCATAGCTGATTCGTAATCTCACCTTTGAAATCGAGGACTTGGGGAAATTGATCAAAAAGCTCATTGAGAGGATACCACCACCACCAAAGGAGTAATTCGTCATCAGGTTTTGGCATCCCCTTGGTTTGTTCCAAGCTTGGGGGAGTGTCACGGTATCACATCACTATCTTCTATATTTTTACCTTTTTTAGTAGAGTCATATCATGAATAGAGAAGTTATCATGTAGGATGGTTTGTATTATGAAAGTGTCCCCTCTCTCGTTAGATATGTATCCCTTGGTGTGAGTTGCTGATACATCCAAAACGTATCTACTTTACCGAACACTTTTGCTATTGTTTCTCCTCTAAACTTGTGTGATTTGGATGCAACTAACGTGGACTAACGCTGTTTTCAGCAGAATTGCCTTGGTGTCTACTTTTTGTGCAAAAAATCAACTATCAGGAAAAATCCCGGAAAATATGCCAAAAATCCTATTTCACCAGAAGACTCCCGGAGCTAGAATACGAGACGGAGGGGGGCTGGGCCCAGGCCACACCACCTAGCCGTGCGGGCTAGCCGAGGCCGCGCCAGGGGGTGGTCTGGCTGCCCTAGACTCCCCCTCGGTCTCCCTCTTCGCCTATAAGTTGCCTTCTGACCCAAAAACTCAGGGGCTCGACGTTTTTCCATAAGGAGTTCCGCTCCGCCGCCACCACCAGATTCCATGAAACAGCACTAGAAACTCTGTTCTAGCACCATGTCGGGATGGGGAATTGGAGGAGATCATCGCTATCATCATCACCATCGCTTCTCCATCGACCATCCATGTTCCCCCATCTATGAGTGAGTAATCCCTTGTTGTAGGATATGGGGATGGTAGGGATTGGATGAGATCGTTCATGTAATGGCATCAGATTGTTAGGGCATGGTGCCTAGTATCTTTTATTAGTGCTATTTGACTTTGTTGCGACTTGTTATGCTTAATGCTTATCACTAGGGCCCGAGTGCCATGATTTCAGATCTGAACATGTTATTGATTCATTATGATAGTATTGTTTTTGGCCTTACCCGCAAGTTGTATACACACGTTGTTGTCCGGAACCAATGGCCCCGAAGTGACAGAAATCGGGATAACCGGAGGGAATGGCTTTTATGTGAGGATCACATGTGTTCACGGAGTATTAATGCTTTGCTCTAGAGCTCTATTAAATGGAGCACCTTAATTGCCAGTAGTTCCCTTGAGGCCCCGCTGCAAACGGGCTGGCTGGCCAAAAGATGTTGTGCAAGTTCTCATTGCGAGCACGTATGACTATATATGGAACACATGCCTAGGATTGTCTAGTACTTGGATGCTTTATCTTATTTATCTGCAATTGCCTATGTTCTAATTGCTATGTGAATTGCCTTGTCCATGCAACGCCCGTCCATCATCCCTATGCCTACCGCACTCGAATCCTACTATTTACTGCTATTATTACTACTGTCTTTACTTTACTACTCCTATTACTTTATTGTTGCTACTACAAAACGGTTGCTACTGATAAACTACTGTGAGCAAGATTGTTTCCGAGTGCAGCTGAATTGACAACTCAGTTGTTAAGGCTTATAAATATTCTTTGGCTTCCCTTGTGTCGAATCAATAAATTGGGTTACACTTCCCTCGAAAATACTGCGATACACCCCGTATACTTGTGGGTCATCAAGACTATTTTCTACCACCGTTGCCGGGGAGCATAGCTTTATTTATCAAGTTCACTTGGATTCTCTATTGTTCGCTGCTACCCATCCATCATGGGTAAGTCTCGTGATGGCAAGGTTCCTATTTTACCATCCACTACAAGAAGAGATACAATTCTGAACACCTCGGTTGCGCTTGATTCACCATATGTTATGAGTAAGCTCGTTACACCACCACATACACATGCTACACACACTGCTACTACTGCTGAATCTGAAACTTCTGATGCTTATGATGCTGCTTCTACTGTGCTTGATAAGATTGGTTCATTAGGTCCTTTCCTAGATGCTACGATTGCTAGAACTATAGCTGGAAATACTGAAACTCCTAATGAAGACACTACTACTCCTGTTAGTTCACCTGAGTCTAGTGAAAGTTATGATATTGAAGACGGTTATGTTGAGATGACCGATGAATTTATTAAAGAATGTAAAAACACCCATGATAGGAGCGCTGCTAAGAGTCTCCTTGAGAGGTGTACTATTAGACCCAAATTGTCTCATATTGCTAAGGTTGCTGCTTCTCCCATAAACATTAAAGATAAAGATTATGATTTCTCTCTCAATCTATCTTACATAGCCATTGTTGATAAAGAACCTTTTTGTGGGACTAAGAATGAAAGTGCGGTAGCACATATGAATGAACTCTCTACCATGAGTGGCTTGTTTTCTGATGACATTAAGATGCGTACTTACTTTCTTGCAAAGATTTTCCCTTTTTCACTGAAAGGAGAAGCTAAAACTTGGTTTAGTAATTTACCTCCTAGATCTATTGATAGCCCTGATTGCTTGATTAGTACTTTCCTGCAAAAATATTTTCCTCCTAGTGCTAGGCATGCTATTTTGTAGGAACTTTTTGATTTTAAACAGGGAGAAAAAGAGATATTACCTGAATCATGGGCAAGGTTTTGTGCTTTGATTCATGCACAGGTTGGAAGTCCATTACCTAAGAATGAGCTTCTTGATATATTTTATAATGGACTAACTGAAGAATCTAGGACATACCTAGATAGTTGTGTTGATTGTGTTTTTAGGAATAGGACTCCCAAGGAAGCCGAGGAATTAATGGCTAAAATAAGCAAGAATTATGAAGATTGGACTCCTCCTGAACCAGTTATACCTGAAGTAATTATACCTGAACCAACTATTCCTGTGCCTATTCCAACATCAAAGAAGAGGGGAGTTATTGAATTAAATGATGAAGGAAGATAATAAATGTTTTAAGGAATAGGGAATTAAAGCCGCAGATGTCAAGAATTTACCTCCTATTGAAGAATTATGTAAGCCTATCCCCTACTCATCCACTATTGAGGTACACTCTCTCCAACACTTTGATGAAGGTGATGTCCCTTACTCTAAATCTCCTGATCAATGCTTAGAAGAATTTGATATCTTTATTGTTAAGCAAGATAATTTTAATAAAAGGGTGCAAAATCATCTAATGGAAAACACTAGAGCTATTGTTGAGTTAAAAGATATTGTGGAAAGAACCTCTAATGATGTTAAAATGATTGTTAAACACTTTCAAATGGTTCAAACTCAAATAGATCAACTCATTAAAGTGCAGAAAGACTTGCTAGTGAATGTTGCTAAAGAAAAACATGGTTATGAAATTAGAACTAGAAGTGGTGTTGCTACCCAAGATCCTCTAAATCCCGATGGGCATCCCAAAAGAATTGATCAGGATTCTCAACAAGCTGAAAATAGTGGCTCTACTCGTAAGAAAAGGAAAAAGAAACATAAAACTATTGTAGAACCCTCTGAACCTGCTATAGATCCTAATAGTATATCAGTCTCTGATGCTGAAACTGAAAGTGGTAGTGAAGAAAATGAAGCTCCAAATGAACAAAAAGTTGAAGAAGAACCTGAAAAGCACACTAAGAATACTAAATACACTAAAGAAGATTTTGTTGCTAAGAAACATGGTAGTGAAAGAGAACCTTGGGTCCAGAAAACTATGCCTTTCCCTGATAAGAAACACAAGTCAAAGGAAGATGAACACTATAATACGTTTTGTGAGTGGATGAAACCTTTATTCCGGAAAATTACTTTGACTGATGCTATTAAATTGCCTCCTTACTCAAAGTATATGAAGGATATTGTCTCAAATAAAAAGAAGATCCCTAATGAAGAAATTTCTACTTTGCTTGCTAATTATTCCTTTAATGGTAAGGTTCCTAAGAAACTTGGAGACCTAGGGATTCCAACTATCCCTTGCTCTATTAAGAATAGTTATGTTAGAACTGCTTTGTGTGATTTGGGAGCTAGAGTTAGTGTTATGCCTTTCTCTCTCTATAAGATACTTCAACTAGAAAAATTAATACTAACTGATATATCTTTGCAAATGGCTGATAAATCTACCATTTTTCCTGTTGGTATATGTGAGGATGTACCTATTCAAGTGGCTCATAATTGCTTGATATTAACTCATTTTGTTGTGCTTGAAATGCCTGAAGATGATAATATGTCTATTATTCTTGGGAGACCTTTTCTTAATACTGCAGGAGCTGTTATTAATTGTAATCAAGGAAAGGTGACTTTCAATGTTAATGACAAGGAACATACTGTCTATTTCCCCAAGAAGATTGAAAGGACTTATGGTTTGAATTCAATTGAACATGTTGAGGGCATTCAAGTTGGAGAAATATATTGTCCCATACCAAGAGAAAAATTTGAAACTATTTTGATTGGGACCATTGCTATCAAGGTTGAGGTAACATAATTATTAGTGGAATACAAAGTTTTGTATCATATAAATTGTTTTGGTAACAAGACCTGATCAACCTTGTTAACAAAAGAATTTCATTGAACAAAACAATGTTTTCACCGTGATTATCCCCGTTTACTTTTATTCTACCATTTTAGTTTTTGCTTTTGTTTAGTCTTCCTTTTTGTTGTTAGTTGCTTGCATGTTAGAGTGTCGTAGAACTCCTGTAGTTCTATCTTTGTTTTGTCCTTGCATCATTCCAAAAAAAAAAAAATTCTGTCAGAAAATCATTCTTCTATACCTGAAAATTGCCCAAAAATAAAGTGCCTCGAAAAATTCCAGAAAATTCATATTAAATTTTTACGTGAAAAAGGGACAGAGGAGTGCCTGGAAGGTACCAGGGGGACCCACCAAGAAGGCTCGCCACCTGGTGGTGCGGCCTGCCCTAGGTGGCGCCATGCCATGGTGTGGGCCACCCCTGGCCCTCCACTAACTCTCTCACCTGTCACTTTCTTCTCTCTCCCGAGTAAACTCCAGTTCATTGCTCAAAATCGCGTTCTTGCTGTGCTTGCTCTCGATTTTTTCGATCTCCTTGCTCAGCCCATCTTTGTTGCTGAAATTTGGAGCACTTGTTCCCTAGTATGTGACTCCTCCCCTTGTCCAAGTAGATTTGTGTTTAGTGGATTATATCTTGAGTATTTTGCTGCTGCAGGTGATAGGTTATGAGTGCTTGTAAGCTTGCTTGATGCTTAGAGATATAGTTTTGATGCATGTTTAGGCCTCTTACAAGTCCCTATGAGTAGTACCCTTTATTATATTCACTTTGGAATCACTTGTTTAATAGGTGTTTAAATTTCAGAACAGAAGATGAATGAGCATCAACTAAACCAACATGAACTACGGGTGCCTGAGGTCATGAAGGTTCACCGGGAGGAGGAAGTTTTGCTCTGAGTTCATGAGACCTGCAGGAATTCTCCAAGATTTCCACACTTTGGTTTCTAATGTAGGGTTGGAGCACTTTTTGGAAGATGAACCTTGTCAATTTGTGAAGCTAACCATGTCTGTGGTGTAGGACTTTCAATTTAGCTACTCTTTGCCTAACCCCATGGTCCAGTACAAAATTTACAATATTGTTGTCGACCTTTCTCTCGATGACTTTTGTGCAGCTATTTGCCAAGGGAGCAGCTTCTCAAAGGAGAGTGGAAAAATCCATAACATTCATCTCCCCTCCATTCGCTACTTTGCCTACTTTATCGCCAAGTGTGTTCTTGGAAGGAAAACTGCCAATAAGTTATCTTCATATGATCTAGCATTTATCTCTTTGCTCTTAAACGAGATAGGTCTTACAACTTGGGTGCTTTCATAGCTTTTCGTCTTGCCGCCAACTGCGAGAAAGGTGGAATTTGTGGGGGTCTCATTGCTTCTCGTTTACTAGCATTGCATGGTTTAGTGACTCATCATCTAGACCTACAGTTTCCCATAGAAAGGCTAGATCTTAATTCCATGATACAACATAAATTTGTTTCAAAGCTGGTTGGAGAAAGAGCAAGTCCGAGCGTGTTGTTCTTTTGCCTGCACCTATTTTGTTTAACCTTGATAACAGGGTAGGATGGTCCCTCACTGAGGATGAGCTTGACACGTACCTGGGAGAGCTCTCCCAACAGGAGCATGATACTAGAAGGGAGGGCACATATGATTTGGTCCAGCCCTCGAATGAGGGGGAATCTTCATATCAGTAGCCTGTTTATGATTGGGGAGCTTCTTCTTCTTCCCACGGGCCCAACTACGATCATTCTTATCATGACCCGCCTGCTTGGAACCCTTATTCATACATGGATTGATACCCACTTAGGCCAAAAGCCTAAGCTGAAGGAGATATGCCCTAGAGGCAAATAATAAATAGGTTTTTATTGTCATATGTCAATTAGTTTATAATAGTTTCATATTGTGCTAGAACTGTGCCAAGTAGAAACATTGGTACAGGTGTGGTATGAAACAACCAAGTCCCTAGTAGCCTCTATTCATACTAGTTCGTTGGTCACAAATATGATCTGGGTTACAAGATCATGGGCATTTATGCCGACTGACAACGAGATCATATCATTGGAGAATGATGTGGTTGGACATTCCTCGAAGGATTGCAACACGATCAAGTCATATAGTTCATTGTTGCAACAGCTATACCTAGACTCCTTCTCCTTAGACCGTGAGCTCATATTACTCACTGTTTCCCTAGGCTACTTAGACTACATCAACCGTCACCTGGTAATGTGGTGGCCATAAAGGTGTAGGTTGGGTATTCCGAAGGAACAGTAGATGACATGTGACTGCAAGACCGGGATTTGTTCACCCACATGACGGGTAAAGATACATACGGCCGACTTGGTGAGATTACATCTATAAATGTTGCAACATATGACTAGGTCACGAGGATGTAATATCATGGTAACAAGAAAACATAACTTGTTGTGAACGAGATTGAACAAAGGTATGGGATACCAGTGATCGGATCTCAGACAAGTTGTATCGAGAAACAAAAGGAAGAGGATGCTACATTTAGACGGTTCAAACGACATTGTCATCAAGAATGCATAGGGGTCACATGGATATCCCTGGTCCCTCTGTTGATCATTGATACAGATCATGGATAGAGCATTCCCGAGCCATGAGAGGATACACTTAAGGGTACGATGAGAGCGATCATTCGTAAGACGAAATCATAGTAGAGAAAGAGAGAAAGCCGGAATCGTTCCGTGGAGAGATCCGAAGTTGTTCGGAGAAAGAATAAAGGAAAAGCCCCGAAAAGTGTTTTCGGATAAATGGGAATTTAAATATATATTTATTATATGCTAATTGTGAATTAATATATTATAAATAATATTTAGATTAAGATTTATAAAGGCAACTTTTATATTAGGCTAAATCCCGGAGGGAAATAGTCTGGAAAAAAAAGATGTAGAAAAATGAATTGGAAAAAGAAAAATAGCCAGCCCCGTGGGCGGCAGATAAATGCCGCCGCACAGGGCGCAACACAGTCGGGCCACGCCAAGCAGACGCGAGCTGAGCCGCCACGCCAGCCGGCCCACCCCGACAAGCTGCCAGGCGGGCAACGCGGGGCAGGGCGGACGGCCGGTGGGCCACCGGTTTCTGGCCCACCCGGGGCGGGGCGCGGGCGCAGCTAGCGTAAGCTGGGCCACGGTGAGCAGGACAGCCCACCCGGCTGGCTGGCTGCTGCTGTTCCTTTTCTTTTTCTTTTTATTTAAGTATTTTCTGTTTGCTATTTGGGCTGAGTACTTTTGGCCCATTTGGCAATCCGAAAATCTGCTGACTTTTTCCTTTAGCATTAGTCCCACATGGCTAACCCAATGGGGGGGGGCACACCCCCTTCGCCTATATAAAGGGGTGCCCATGGGTGAGATTATACACACAACTTGAGAAGTCCTTTGGTTGACTTTCTCCCTCCCTCTCTCTATACCTTGTGACCATGGCCCCAAGTCTGGGTTGTGCGATCGAGGCACAACTGCAGTACGCCGTTACGCTGCCGGGATTCCTAGTCGGATATCAAATTTCACACTCCCGGCGGGATCGGGGAGCCGGATGTCTCATCGTGCACCAGATGTGTACGAAGACACGAGGCGCAACACTTGGGGCGCTTAAATGTCGTGAGCCGGAGCTGTTGCACGATGAAGATGAAGAAGGAGCCAGGGGTGACCTGCGAGGAGCTTCACGACATTGAGGTCGACTACGAGTACGACTACATCAACCACGTTCCCCGTGGAACGTTAACCGCGTACGGTCTACAAGGGTATGTATTCTCTATGCTCCGGCCGTTACTGTATTACTACATAGATAGATCCTAGGCAGTTTCTAGGGTTACATCGTAGGGAAATTTTTGTTTTCCGCACCGATCCCCTACAGTGGTATCAGAGCTGATCTATGCGTAGGAGTGCTGTACGGCCAGTACGCACAAGTATTGTGCGAGCATTGATCCCTTAGTTGTTACCCTCTAACGTGTACTTGTTTACATCGCGGTATTGTTTGATGAAGCGACCCGGACCGACCTTACGTGTATTCGTACGCGAGACTGGTTCCACGCTCAACATACGTCTTGTATCGTATAAGTGGCTAGTGGATGTCTGTCTCTCATTCAATATGTGATATAGCATTTATAACGGAGGGCCCCAAAAGGGGTGTAGTAGAGACAACTCTTGGATCCATGTTGTGGTTGGAAAGTTCGTAGTTTAGAAACGGTTCTAGTGCGAAAGCCACGTAAAACTTGCAATAGATAAAGTAGAGGCGTCTAACTTTATTTTGCAGGGGGCATGTGATTATGATATGGCATTGGTCGATATGAAGGTAAAGTAGTTTACTTTTCTGTTACTAAGTAGTATAGTGATAGTCATCGTTCCAATGAACGACCTGGTGGCGGTGTCGTGGACTTGGTGTCAAACCAAGGGCAAGATGGAGATCATGCCGGAGCGCTCGATGGAGATCAAGGCGCAAGAAAGACTATATCATATCACATTATACATATGATGTTGATACCAGTTTTTACATCTTATTGTGTGCTAGTATTTAGATACTCAACGGTAGCAAATAAGATAATCCCTATTTAATTCCAATGTTCTGTGTTCCCCTTGTGTGTGCACCACCAAGAAAGTTCTTCGATATAAGGTCGGCCGTGATGATCGGGGGTCAGACATATCTACGTTCGCATACAGTGGGTGTAAGCCGTGTTGCACGGCGAATACACACAAGTTAGATTTGGTGAGCCTAGCATGTACAGACATGGCCTCGGAACAGAAGGGATCGAAAGATCGAGCATGAGTCACATGGATGATGTGATTGGCATTGTTGAATGTCTACCTTTGATAATGCACTGATGGCCGTGATGATCGGGGGAGGTGCAGAGGATAGGGATCGTACGATCACTAAAGTTGTCTAGGGGATGACAATTTTTGTGGAGACCAATTATAAATTGATCTCTTATTATAAACTTAGTCTAGATGTATGTTTGCAAATATCTTAGTAGACCTTCGCCTATCCCATTGAGGTCCTTTGCGACCATGGGAATATAGTTCTTAATTTGGAACTTAGCAAATGGGTCCAACTTCATAAATTAATACCCACGCCCGAGGGATATCCTCGTAAAAGGTGATCTTCTCATCTTGATACGATAACCATTAGGAGATAATTCAATGACTCCGGAGTGTTTGCAAAAACACTCAGTGATCTTGCATTAGAGTTGAGAACTCTTAGAAGGACTTGATTGCAAAAGGAGGTCATGGATTAAAAAGGTATATGTTAGATATAGAAAATTATAAATGTGGTTCTTGCAAAACTCGTTGCAGTTTGCAAAGTATTTGATACTTGTCCCGTTTTGTGAAAACAAGAGGATCTGCTTGAGAATTGCTGGATTTGAGGCAACATGACTTGATGACGGCAAGCAAAACAGTTGATGGCCGACATCACCTCTTTCCTCAAAGTTTATCATTTGGATTAGTGGACTTGAATATAATTTGTAATCCTTGTATGTGTGTCTTGCTTTTAGCGAGATGATTATTCATATGAACAAGTTACAAGCCAGTTTGTACTATTCTTATGAACAATACCGTTATGGTCACATTACGATTACAAACAAGTTATTCTCATCACTATGTTAATGATAATAGTTTAAACATTTGTAAAAGGATTAGAATGCTAAAAGATATCCAAAGCTTAATAATGAAAATACACTATAGTTTAAGTCATTTCGGTTATTGCAGGTTCTTTATGAAAGATCGGGGTCCTAGATGCTTAATCTAGAGACTTTGCAAAACCATGCCTCTTGGGCAGAATGACTAAAACTCCGCATTCTGGTAAAACGGTGATACGCGAAGAAATGTTGAATCTTATACATAGTGATGTATCGTATTTTCAACAAGTAGTGGAAATCATTTATTATGTACTTAAGTGAATAAGTGTATTTACTTAATGAAACATGAAGTTTTAAATGATTTGAATTGTTCAAATGAGTTCATAACTAAATGGGATATTGAAATTAACAAGAATACGAAGTCTCTTCGATTTGATCGACATGACTAAAGTATTCAAGTTAAGTTTAGCATAAAAGGGACTTGTGAAAGATGTTTCACAAATTATGATAATTGGATGAACTCAAACTTTGTTGAAATGTCTAAACATCATAATCATTATGTATTAAGATACATATGGTATAGTATTATCTCTTATAGGAGTTATAGTTATCGTTTAGAGTTAGAGATCGAAATAAGCAAACACTCAAGAACATCTAAAAGATTCGTGGAAACAACACCATAAGTGTTATGGCAAGTTCGAGTTTCTGGAGATTTCGACAAGTCGAAATCGTGGCGAATAAACAAGTCTTTTTAGAGCATTATTAGGAAGCTATGAATGCATCTTCCACAAGGGGCAAACCTGATGTTGTCCTAAGTTGATGTGTCTTGATAAAGATACATGTGGAAGAAAGTAAAAAATATCAAAACAAGGTATTTGACCTCACCTCTAGATTGTTGAGTGGCGCAGCGGAATTTGTTTCGTGAAACCAAACTCTACAAATAGAGGAGAAACTGTTGATAATGATCATAAAGTTTCATGGAATACTTTTACTAAAGAAAGTAGGATTCAACTATATATTCTACAAGTTTGTGGAATTATATTATTGATTCACTTGTCTTGTTTTGAACAAGACATACCTACGAATTACAAAGAAGCGTGATGGACATAAGTACGAGAAATCAATGGTCATTGAAATCTCTTTAGTGGAATTCTCGATTTGATAGTGATCAAAGGATTTTGGAATGTCCAAAATTATCGAGAGGACCTAGATTTGAGTGGGAGCAAATAAGCTTGGCTAATTCATAATATGTAACAAACATATTTTGAGTCGGAGCTAAGTGAAATCCCTAGATCTCAAACATGAATGTCATATTTGAGTGGGAGCGTGAAATCATTCTAGGATATGTGGACAACATATGTGAATGATGTGATTGGTGTTAATAATATTTAAGTTAGATAAATAAGGATGAAGTTGAAGTAAATAAACAATAAGATCTATCGAGATAGATTGGTAAGTTTAATAAACACTGAATGTCGAATGCTTCTTGTACTTGATTCTGAAAGATGTTCAGAATGTCCTAAGCAAGATTCTGAAGTGGCTCAGAATGAAACAAGGTAAGAAATAAGTTCTTACTGTATGAAGCATTGAGTAAGTATTGCAACTATGGTTGAAAGAAAGAGATGCGTTGCATATCCTATGCCTCAGTCATAGGTTCTTCCATATAACCATGTTGTATACACGACGTAATGTGACCCGAAGTTCTGGTTGGTAGGACAAAGTCTTAACTATAAGAACATGTCTTTAAGTGATTCCTGAATTGATCACTGAACCAGAATTGAGTTTTGTACTATAACTACCTCGGTGAATTACGCTCTTAGTTAATGCCTGGATGAACGAAAGTGGTTAAAATAGTACGGTGGGGCCCAGGGCCACTCACGGTAGACCTTTCAGCCGTCCTAACCACTTTCAGACAACGGGACAAGAACGAGCGGCGTAATCGGCAGGCGAAGGGATCAACTACATACACAAGTGAGTATGTATGCAAGCCACATACAACAGTACATCAGAGCCATTCCATCTAAAAGAAATAGAAATAGTGCAACGCCATACGGCAAGATCCAAACATCCTAGATAGATATAATAATTTAGGATAGCTCCTCATACAGCACACATCAGAGTATCAGGCGGAAGCGGAAAACAAGATCCGAGTACGGATAAGAAGCAAATTGGCATAAGATGCCCCATAAATAAACACATCCCGCCCACAGATCACACGGATCCCCGTTCCCGGAATCTCTACACCGAATGATCGTTGCCAACATCATCTGTCTCTTCCACCCAGTATCCATCTTGCGGGTACACCTGTTCATCTGAATCAAACAATTTATCGTGTGAGACCCTAGGGGTACTCAGCAAGTCTTAATGCCACTAAAGGGGACACAACCTGGGGTGACGCAATTGCAGCAAAAGATAATACCTAACAATTCTATAGAGACTCGCTAACCTTCCGCCTAACCAATGATAGACGGAAGTCCGTGAATTAAGATTAACATTTATAACAGTATAATTAACAGATCCATCCTCCTCCTCGCTTACCAACGAGGAAGCGGACGAACAACCCCCATCATCCGTTGGCAGTTTTATTAACCATTCCATGAGTATTGCACTATTTACTAATCAATTACTTAGTCAATTTAAAAGTGGTACTTTAGTTATACTTGTCTATGATCGAGAAACTGTGCTCCAAGTCGTCCATAACCGCGGACACGGCTTTCAGAAAGATTTACCCTGCAGGGGTGCACGAATAGCAACACACACTCGATCAACCTCGGAAAAACCAAATCAAAACCCAACGAGGCATTCACGACAAAGCAATCACAGGATTCAGAAATATTTCAGGGGGCCACCCCATTAAGCTACCCGCAACGAAGTTGGCCGGCTCCGAGACGGACCCAAGGTTTGTGTGGACGGCGGTAAATGACTGGGAACCCGAAAATGAGTCTGGGCTTGTCGATACAGCGAAAACGTGTCACGATCCAAAACAGTACAGGTGCTCCTCGCACAATCTTAAATAAAACAGTAACATGGCATAAGTACAGGATAGTAATAAAACCCCAAACTAATTGTGGCCCCAAGAAATAAGAATGAATCAAGCTCTGGCTCAGGGGGGTCCATAAGGCCTCCCGGATGTGGATAGTGCGAATAGTCGAGGAACAGGAATCAAGTACTCGGGGCCCTACGGGACACGAGTGAGCAGGAAAAACCAAATAGCAGATATTGCTTACCGGTGCCTCTTTCATTAGTTATCCCATTACTACTCAGGTTATGTTGTTTAGGTACCTCATTATCCATCAGACACTCACATACCCTACTCATGCTTTTCTACGACTCGCATGGCTCAAACAACTCCTGTAGTAATGGCTCATGGGACCGGAACAAGCTTAGTGTGGTTTAAAAGTAAAGGCTATGCAGTACTTGGGATTCAATTTAATGCAATCGCGACTCAATGATGCAATAATAAGATAGAGGCAATAGGTACTGTATGTATGCAAGCATGTGGTAGTGCTTGCCTGACAGTTTAGTTGAAGCGAGAGATGGATCTGGGTAATACTCCTGTGATTCCTGGTAATTCTCCTGCTGGGCGTCTATTCGAAGAAGAACCAAACAAACAAGGGCCAACATAAATAAAGTGCGCAAGCATATAAATTGAAATTCAACAAGCAACCAAGCATGCCATGATGAATGATGCACAATTTGCATGGCATTTAAGTAGCATGGCAAAGGTGAGGTGTGGATACTATAAATAAAGCACTTTATTATTTATTTGCCCAAGTTTTATTGTCATAAACAGTTCAGAATTTAAAAGTTGACATGATGCATGCTTCAATTCAGAACAAGGATTGCATAAATAGAACGGGCTCGTCGCGCTGATCGATTTAGACATATCATTTGTCAAATTTGGAGTTATAAAACAAAAGTTATTAATTAAATAAGGAAAAGGGCATTTTCTTGTAATTTTGATTAACTCGAAATTTAAAGTGTGCAAAATATAATTTGAAGGGCATATTTGAATTCCTCTCATTTTTCTGATTCCAAAACATATATTATTTGGGTTTGTATTTTAAAAATTATTTGAATCTGAAAAGAATTTGAATTTATATTAATTTGAAAAAGATTTGAATAAAACAGACTCAGGGAAAAAACTTTTTATACCCAGGCAACATTGACCCCAGACATTGACAGGTGGGGACAAAGCGGACTGGGGCCACGCGCGCGCGAGAAAACGTGTTGCACCGGGCAGAGGCTAGCCCAGGCACTGACAAGCGGGCCCGATGACGAAGCTAGCCCCACGAGTCAGCGAGGGGCGTGGGTGAGTCTGTCGCGCAGCGGGGACGGAGCGCGGGTTGAAAGCCGGGTCTGCTGGGGGGTTTCCTGCAAATTGCCAGGCGGCTGACAGGTGGGGACACTAGGGCTACTGGGGACCTGGGCATGATCGCCAAATAGCGTGGGGGTCCTATTTGCAAAAAAGGTCGCGCGTGCGCCGTCTGAAACTGGCGCTGTCTCTCTGAACTTCGATGACGACTGACGACGGTGTAGTCTGCCGGCGAAGGTGGCGTCGCGTCCGCGGCGGGAGAGCTCTGGCCGCCAAAACGAAAGTTGTAGAGGGGGGCTTCGGCTACGGATTTTGTTTAGGGAGGGTCGGCGGAGGCGGGCTGTGCTGGCCGGGGCACGCCGGCAAACAGAGGGGAAAACACGGCCTCGGTCTGCACTACGGCGGAGCACCTCGCCGGCGGGGACCAAATACTGGCGGCGCTAGGCACGCAGAGGGGGAAAAATAGCGGAAGGGGTGAGGGGTGAGCTCACCTCGTCCGATTCCCGCGGCAATCGGAGACAGGGACGGTCGGAGCGGAGGGGAACGGCGGAGCTGCTGCGGGGGTGTACTGCTCGTCGGCGAGGGGGCGGCTACGGCGAGCTTGGCGACTTCCAGCGGGCGGGGTCGAGTCCACGGTCCGCGGCGATGCTTCCCGGTGTGTCCCCGGTCACCGGCGAGGACGGAAGTGACGTCGCGGCGCACGGTCTAGCGGCGGCACGCGGGGAAGAGGGAGAGGGAGCGGAGCAGAGCTAGGGTTAGGGAAAAGGAGGGCGGCTCGGCGCGAGGATAAGGAGGAGGCTGGCGGGCGGGCGACGTGGCTGACGCGGCAGCCGGCCACCTGCCCGGGGCTGCTTTCCGTCAGCGGCTGCGAGAGAGAGGGAGGGCGACGGCGTTAGGCAGATGGGGAAGAGGAGCAGGACGGGGCGAAACGGTACGGGCTGAGGAGGTGGGCCGAGAGATGGGCCGCGATGGCGAGGCCACTGGTGGGCTGCTGGCTGCGCTGCAGGTAAGGTTCTCTCCCCTTTTTTTTATTTCTTGATTTCTTTCTTTTTGTTTTTCTCATCTGATTTGATTTATATTTTTGATTTGTTTCAGATTTAAACCAGCCCAAGAATTCATCTTTTTGGAAGTTTTTGGCATATTGGAAAATGGAACAGGGCTAGCTAGGGGTGAGAGAGAAGGCTTGGATTAGGCTAAGATGAGGTGGAGGATAATAATCATGAAAAGGAAAGAAAGGAGTATGGGAGGAATCCTTCATATAAACATGAATGTAGATGATTAAAATGATAAAAGCTGATGAGAGAAAAGAGATGGTGATGATACACAAGACAAGAATCCCTAAGACCAAAAGAAAGCCAAAAGGCTAAAGGTAGTTGCACTTTTGCATGGCCCATGCAAATAATAATGCCATTATTTATTTTGTGAAGACAATAATAATATGATGGCATTATTATTATGCATTCCCAAGAAATGGAATAAAGCCAAGCAAAGGAATCCTTAAAGGACTAGATCCAACCTATTGCCCATGAGCCAATAAAACCCCAAAAGAAAACAAACAAGCTCATGATCTAGTAGGATGGTGGAATTATAAAGTGATGGAAAAGAAAGGTGGTGGAATTGAAATAAAAGATATGCCCCCAACCCAACTTGGGCATTTAGACAATATATCAACAACCAAATACAATATCAAGAGGCAAATACAATTTATAATGCATGTGAGAGAAGAATCAAAAGAAAAAGGAGTTTTATATGATGCTCAAATGCAAGGTGGCATGATGACATGAGCATGATATAATTATGATGCAACAATAATCTCTATGGAGTAGCCAATATCTTACTAGGACAAGTAGCATTACAATTGTTAGACAATTGGGGTGCTACATGTACTTAAATGACAAGAAGCAATGTAAGTGGCATAGTTGCATTTCATGCACTAGGATCTACATAGATATAGAAGTATAAAAGCTCCATCTGATGTGATGTATAATGTCATGGCGGGGCTAGTTCTCTTTTAACGTAGAATGATGTGTTCCAGGGCTCATTGCCCATGAGAAAGCCCTCAAGGTTGATCTAACGACACTGTAAGCTCCTGGAATCCGGCCTCGTTCTGCTGCCATGACTATAGTATACACATAAAGGATAACAAAGTGTGTTTCAAAGTTTAGATGAGAACAGTGAAAAATGACCGTCATCATAAACACTAGAAACAAAAGTCTCACTTTGTCGCCGAACAAATGCTTCGACCCATTATACGATAATGGTGTGAATGTCAGATTAGGAAGACATTAACGATTTGCAAAAGACATAATGGTCTGGTAAAACGAAACATGGACATGACGTTTTCCATGAGCATGCATCATCTATAAGCGCATATGGAATATGGTTTATACGAGTAAAATGCGAGCTGGATTATTTGTACTCTAGTGCAAGTGGGAGACTGAAGGAGATATGCCCTAGAGGCAAATAATAAATAGGTTTTTATTGTCATATCTCAATTAGTTTATAATAGTTTCATATTGTGCTAGAACTGTGCCAAGTAGAAACATTGGTACACGTGTGGTATGAAACAACCAAGTCCCTAGTAGCCTCTATTCATACTAGTTCGTTGGTCACGAAGCTGATCTGGGTTTCAAGATCATGGGCATTTATGCCGACTGACAACGAGATCATATCATTGGAGAATGATGTGGTTGGACATTCCTCGAAGGATTGCAACACGATCAAGTCATATAGTTCATTGTTCCAACAGCTAGACCTAGACTCCTTCTCCTTAGACCATGAGCTCATATTACTCACTGTTTTCCTAGGCTGCTTAGACTGCATCAACCGTCATCTGGTAATGTGGTGGCCATAAAGGTGTACGTTGGGTATTCCGAAGGAACAGTAGATGACATGTGACTGCAAGACCAAGATTTGTTCACCCACATGACGGGTAAAGATACATACGGCTGACTTGGTGAGATTACATCTATAAATGTTGCAACATGTGACTAGGTCACGGGGATGTAATATCACGGTAACAAGAAAACATAACTTGTTATGAACGAGATTGAACAAAGGTATGGGATACCAGTGATCGGATCTCGGACAAGTTGTATCGAGAAACAAAAGGAAGAGGATGCTATATTTAGACGGTTCAAACAACATTGTCATCAGGAATGCATAGGGGTCACATGGATATCCCTGGTCCCTCTGTTGATCATTGATACAGATCATGGATAGAGCATTCCCGAGCCATGAGAGGATACACTTAAGGGTACGATGAGAGCGATCATTCATAAGATGGAATCATAGTAGAGAAAGAGAGAAAGCCGGAATCGTTCCGTGGAGAGATCCGAAGTTGTTCGGAGAAAGAATAAAGGAAAAGCCCCAAAACGTGTTTTCCGATAAATAGGAATTTAAATATATATTTATTATATGTTAATTGTGAATTAATATATTATAAATAATATTTAGATTAAGATTTAGAAAGGCAACTTTTATATTAGGCTAAATCCCAGAGGGAAATAGTCTAGAAGAAAAAGCTGTAGAAAAAAGAATTGGAAAAAGAAAAATAGCCAGCCCCGTGGGCGGCAGATAAATGCCGCCGCACAGGGCGGCACACAGCCGGGGCACACCAAGCAGACGCGAGATGGGTCGACGCGCCAGCCGGCCCACCCGGGCAAGCTGCCAGGTGGGCAGCGCGGGGCAGGGTGGACGGTCGGTGGACCGCCGGTTTCTGGCCCACCCGGGGCGGGGCGCGGGCGTAGCCAGCGCAAGTTGGTCCACGGTGGGCAGGCCGGCCCACCCGGCTGGCTGGCTACTGCTGCTCCTTTTTATTTTTCTTTTTATTTAAGTATTTTCTGTTTGCTATTTGGGCTAAGTACTTTTGGCCCATTTGGCAATCCGAAAATCTGCTGACTTTTTCCTTTAGCATTAGTCCCACATGGCTAACCCAATGGGGAGGGCACATCCCCTCTGCCTATATAAAGGGGTGCCAATGGGTGGGATTAAACACACAACTTGAGAAGTCCTTTGGTTGACTTTCTCCCTCCCTCTCTATATACCTTGTGACCATGGCCCCAAGTCTGGGTTGTGCGATTGAGGCACACCTACAGTACGCCGTTGCGCTGCACGGATTCCTAGCCGGATATCAACTTCCGCACTCCGGGCGGGATCTTGGATCCGGAGGTCTCATCGTGCACCGGATGTGTACGAAGACACGAGGCGCAACACTTGGGCGCTTAAATGTCGTGAGTTGGAGCTGTTGCACGATGAAGATGATGAAGATCTAGAAGGAGCAAGGGGTGACCTGCGAGGAGCTTCGCGACCTTGAGGTCGGCTACGAGTACGACTACATCAACCACATTCCCCGCGGAACGTTAAACGCGTACGGTCTACAATGGTATGTATTCTCTATGCTCCGGCCGTTACTGCATTACTACATAGATAGATCCTAGGCAGTTTCTGGGGTTACATCGTAGGGAAATTTTTGTTTTCCGCACCGATCCCCTACATAAGCTTGGGGGAGGTACGCCGACACCGCACTCATCTCTATATCATTTTGTGTTGGTACTTTGTATATTCATGTTTCGTTCTCTTTTTTAGTTTTCGTTCTTTATTTGCTTTTGCTTTCTAAAAACACAAAAAGACCAAAAATATTTCTATTGTTTCTCTTTGGTTTGCTCCTTCTTCTTTTTGCCTTGGTTTGCGCTTTCCTTTTTGCTTTGTTTTGATTAATTCAAAAACCCAAAAATATTTTGCTTTGCTTGTTTTTCCTTTTTGGTTCTTGCTTTAAAAGTCAAAAACATCAAAACTATTTGCTGTTCTTCTTTGACTTTGTGAGTTTGTTGCAGGGTTCAGCAGTCCTCAGTGGAGTTTGGTTTTCATATTATTATTCAAGTCACACAAGTGAAGAGCAATAATGAGGATTAATGACAACTTGAGGTGTGGTAAGTGGCTGGTAACGAACTCTATTTGTTTTCATTTTTGTACATATACTCATCATTGTGGGCGTGCTTAGTCTGTTCGTGTAGGGTGTATGTTATCTTTGGATGCTTAGTAGTTTTGGCTTTCATATGATTAGTCCCAACTTGCTAATAGTTTGTAGCATGTCATATGAATGTTCGCTTGCATTACTCTATTCATAACTTGGTATGACACCGTGGTATCCTCCTCTGAATGTTTCATTGGAATTGACTTGGCACATGCTCACGCATGCATATGACTGAAATAATCAGTTAAGCCTCGATGAATTATTTTGCCTTGAGGATCTTGAATCACTTTCATGCCATGATTACTCATGTTTTGTTGCAAGCATGATTATGACAGCTATTGCTCTCTCGTTTGTCGCTCCCTTACTGTTGCTAGCCTTCACTTTAACTGAGTATGTTTTACTCATGTTTCCAGCTCCCTAAAACCAAATATTGCCAAAGTGTCCACCATACCTACCTATTAGCATCATTTGCTACTTCCGTGCATGTTCAATAAGCCTTGTTTTCTTCCGAATAAAATGTTTGCTTGTTATGAGAAAGTTAGTTAGTAAATCTCTCACGAACTTGATGGAACACTTTGTTTTCTGCACTTAATAAACCTGAACCATTGTGACTATCCATGAAAGTTATATTCTTGCAAATTATAGGTTGGGGATTAGCAGAACTGTGCTGTCATGGGGAACGCTTTCAACACTTGTAAATATATACCCAGTTGATACCATGCTCTTTTGTTTGCGGATGTCGTCGGTGTGAAATAAAAGGGGAGCTTGTAAGTCCATGGAGTTATGTATGTGTGTTAGAGAAACGCCTGAGCCGCCGGTCTAATCCATGCTGTCATGGTGGAAACCTGCAGCATAACCATAATGATATCTATGAAGCATTCTTCTTATAAAAAAGAGAGAGATAGCTATTGAGAAAAATAAAAAGGAAAAGAGATTTCAGAAAAGAGGAAAGAGAGAAAAAAACACCATTTTCCCATGGTAAATAAGAATATTGCCGAGGTACTCATTGTCTGCTTGCCTTGTCATTTTGATATGGGGATTCTTCCGTATCATCGGGAAAGGGGTACCCCGTTGGCGGTTCTCTATGATACGCACGTACTTACGATGACAAGAACTTACCGGTAACTAAAGTTGAGTAGCATGAGGAGCGGCCCTCGTACTCAAGGGACATGGGATTTCCAGTTTATAGTCTGTCAAGCATATAACTCAGAGTGGACCTCACTTTCACCTTAACCATATTAAAGATGCTTATGATAGGAGCAATGAGAGCTCAAAGCTAATGAGTACCATACTTTCACAATTTGGAGGCCTTTCAAACTATTCAAAATCTTTTCATTTCCTTGTTGAGTCTCCACTTATTCATTGAGCACTTCCTTGGGAGCATATTTGTCATTCTTTGTGTTTGTCTCTTTACTTGATTATTTGTGTTATGACTTTGATCCTTGTATCTTTGATATCTTTACTTCCAGTCTTCACCTGAACTTCAGAGGTGCCTTGGCTCATAATCAAAGGCAAGCGAGATACCACTCTATCATACCTTGTTATGAGCATTGTAATGTTGCTTATGTTTATGCTTCATGCTACTTATTATTTTTGAGTTGGAATCTCTTCATAGCTTGCAATGCCTATTAATAAACTTAGTTGCATACTCCTTATTATGAATTGTCTAAGTAGTTGATCACATGCTGAGAATATATACATCATATGAAGCAAATGTATTCGTGAAAATTCTTTTATCGCACTCAGTTTTCAACTGAATTGCTTGAGGACAAGCAATACGCTAAGCTTGGGGGGAGTTGATACATCCAAACGTATCTACTTTACCGAACACGTTTGCTATTGTTTCTCCTCTAAACTTGTGTGATTTGGATGCAACTAACGTGGACTAACACTGTTTTCAGCAGAATTGCCTTGGTGTCTACTTTTTGTGCAGAAAATCAAATATTAGGAAAAATCCCGGAAAATATGCCAAAAATCCTATTTCACCAGAAGACTCCCGGAGCTAGAATACGAGACAGAGGGGGTTGGGCCCAGGCCACACCATCTTGCCGTGCGGGCTAGCCCAGGCCGCGCCAGGGGGTGGTCTGGCTGCCCTAGACTCCCCCTCGGTCTCCCTCTTCGCCTATAAGTTGCCTTCTGACCTAAAAACTCAGGGGGTTCGACATTTTTCCATAAGGAGTTCCGCTCCGCCACCACCACCAGATTCCATGAAACAGCACCAGAAACTCCGTTCTGGCACCATGTCGGGACGGGGAATTGGAGGAGATCATCGCCATGATCATCACCATCGCTTCTCCATCGACCATCCATGTTTCCCCCATCTATGAGTGAGTAATCCCTCGTTGTAGGCCATGGGGATGGTAGGGATTGGATGAGATCGTTCATGTAATGGCATCAGATTGTTAGGGCATGGTGCCTAGTATCTTTTATTAGTTCTATTTGACTTTGTTGCGACTTGTTATGCTTAATGCTTGTCAGTAGGGCCCGAGTGCCATGATTTCAGATCTGAACATGTTATTGATTCATTATGATAGTATTGTTTTTGGTCTTACCTACAAGTTGTATATACACGTTGTTGTCTAGAACCAATGGCCCCGAAGTGACAGAAATCGGGATAACCTGAGGGAATGGCTTTGATGTGAGGATCACATGTGTTCACGGAGTGTTAATGCTCGGGAGCTCTATTAAAATGAGAACCTTAATTGCCAGTAGTTCCCTTGAGGCCCCGCTGCAAACGGGCTGGCAGGACAAAAGATGTTGTGCAAGTTCTCATTGCGAGCACGTATGACTATATATGGAACACATGCCTAGGATTATCTAGTACTTGGATGTTTTATCTTACTTATCTGCAAATGCCCTATGTTTTGATTGCTATGTGAATTGTCTTGTCCATGCAACGCCCATCCATCCATCCCTATGCCTATTGCACTCGAATCCTACTATTTACTGCTCTTGTTACTACTATCTTTACTTTACTACTCCTATTACTTTACTGTTGCTACTACAAAACTGTTGCTACTGATAAACTGATGTGAGCAAGATTGTTTCCAGGTGCAGATGAATTGACAACTCAGTTGTTAAGGCTTATAAATATTCTTTGGCTCCCCTTGTGTCGAATCAATAAATTGGGTTTCACTTCCCTCGAAAATACTGCGATACACCCCCTATACTTGTGGGTCATCTGTTGCCGTTATGGAATATTAATGAGAAGTTCTATCATTTACTCTTTTGCATATCTTATATTAGTTTTCAATTTGTGGTTATATGATTGATCTTGTTGTTAGTATTGGTATCACTTTGGGATCATTGATTTAATTTAGTTTGTTTTGGCAAACCTGGCTCGGTCAGTAGCAACACTATTATTGAGGGTTGAATGAAAAATATAAAAGTACTCTTAAAAGAAATATAATTTCATCATCTTTCTTTCTTGATTTGCTCATAAGTTTAGTATTCCCTGGTTAATATCTTTTGTGCTTCCAAGGAAGATTGCATGTTTGTTTTTTGTCACTTGTATGTTTGTTTGTTTCTCTTGCTACCCAGCCTTGCTAGCCAAAAACCTGTATTGAGAGGGAATTCTTCTCGTGCATCCAACCCTTAAACCAAACCCTATGCCATTTGTGTCAACCATACCTACCTATTAGCATTATTGCTATTCCAAGTAAATTCATGTTTTTATCTACCTTCCAAATTAAACTTGTTATGTCAAAATTAGCGATTAAAGCTCTCATGAACTTGATGGCACACTTTACTTTCTTGCACTTAATAAACTTGAACCATTGTGCCCATCTATGTTGCGTATATGCTTACGCTTTGTAAGTTTTGAATTAGCAGAACCATGTTGTCATGGGGAACGCTTTCAACATTTCACTGGTACTTTGTACCTAGTCGATATCATTTTCTTTTTTCTATGGATGTCGTCGGTGTGAAATGAAAGGGGAGCTTGTAAGTCCATGGAGTTATGTATGTGTGTTAGAGAAATACCTGGGCTGCCGGTCTAATCCATGTTGTCATGGTGGAAACCTGCAGCGTAACCATAATGAGCATCTATGAAGCATTCTTCTTATAAAAAAGAGATAGAGATTGAGAAAAGGAGAAAAAGAAAAAAAGATGAGAAAAGATAAAAGAGAGAAAAAAGCACCATATTCCCATGGTAAATAAGAAGATTGCTAAGATGATCGTTGTCTGCTTGCCTTGTCATTTTGATATGGGGATTCTTCCATATCATCGGCCAAGGGGTACCCCGTTGGTGGTTCTCCATGATACACATGTGCTTACTATGACAAGAATTTACCGGTGACTAAACTTGAGTAGCATGAGGAGCGGCCCTCGTATTCAAGGGACATGAGATTTTCAACTTACAACTTGTCAAGCATATCCTCGTATTTGATCACTTTAACCTTAATCACCTAAAGATGCCTATGATAGGGGCAATGAGAGCTGAAAACTAAGAAGTACCATAATTTTTGGGAGCTCTTTATGAAACTTGAAATCCCTGCTTCCCTCTACCAAGGGCCTTTCTTTTACTTTTTAGTTGAGTCAGTAAACCTATTCCTTTCTATCTCAGCAAGTATTTAGAGTTGTTGTGTTTCATTCATTCATATGATGATGTATTCAATCATGTTTCTTATGTTCCTTGTTTTGCACATTACTCTTATCTTGGTGTTTACTACTTTGAAAGCTATCATTAAAAATCAGTTATTTGTGAACTCCAACAAATTGTCAACTATTCTTCGACCAAGAGCTAAGTTTGCCATTACCAATTATGACTCACTCTATGTATCTTTATTGTGTTTCCTTTACTTATTGCAAGTTAAGTTATATAATAGTGAGTTGTATTCTATTATGATCTATGTATTGATGAATGTGATGCTTCATGTCTGTATTCTTTTATCGACTCTTCACTCCACAAACCCGAGGCCATGTTTATTGAGCTCAGTTTCGCTTGGGGACAAGCGAAGTCCAAGCTTGGGGGGAGTTGATACGTCCATTTTGCATCACTATTCTATATCATAATTCACTGTTATTTATTGATATATTTCATATTAAGAGATGATACTTATGTTATTTCATCTGTTTTTGCATGGTTGATGACTTTTGGAGCATGGACCGCTGCAGTCAGGATTCTGATGGAAAAGTTGCTGTTTGGAGGCAAAATTCACGAAGATCACAAAATCCAGGAAAATACATGGAAAATCCTATTTTTCCAGAAGACGAAGGAAGCCAGAAGGGGAATGCATTGTGTATTTGGCTACTAATCGTCGAGGTTGCCAGAGTGACAGAAACCTGAACCCCCGTTAGGAAACCATTGCACAAGGGACATCAGGGTCTTAGAGTTTAAAGTTGTGGTTAGGTTTCTACCTTAATTACTTTCTTGTACTTGCGGATGCTTGCAAGGGGTATAATCACAAATATGTATTAGTCCTAGGAAGGTCGGTACATTAGCACAGGTTCACCCACACAACACTTAGCAAGCTAAAGAAGATTAATCAACTATATGAAGCGAAACCTCTTGAAGATATTCCCATGTGTCCTCGAGAACGTTTGGTCAACTTAAGTAAGACAATCAGCTTGTCCTTCACTCAAGAAAGGATTGGGCCACTTGCTGCATTTATTCTTATTGTCTTTTATTTACTCGTACTTTATTTTACTTGCATTATCAAAAACCCCTAAAAATCTGTTTGCTAAGTATTTGCAGAGAATTCCTGATCCATACCACTAGCCAGCACCTTCTGCTCCTCGTTGGGTTCGACACTCTTACTTATCGAAAATACTGCGATACACCCCCTATACTTGTGGGTCATCACAATGACACTAGGGGATTCATATGTGGTTAATGAAAAGAACACACATGCAATGACACTGGTGGATCCATATGTGGTTTGTGAAAAGAACACACATCCAATGACACTGGTGGATCTTTGTGGTTTATGAAATGAATAGATATGCAATGACTCTGGTGGATCCATATGTGGTTTGTTAAAAGAACACACATGCAATGACTCTAGTTGTGGTTCATGAAAAGAACACACATGCGATGACACTAGTTGATCCATATGTTATTTGTGAAAAGAATACACATTCAGTGACACTGGTGGATCCATATGTGGTTTGTGAAAAGAACACACATTTACTGACTCTGGTGGATCCATATATGGTTTGTGAAAAGAACACACATTCAATGACATTGGTGCATCCATGTGGTTTATGAAAAGAACAAACATGCAATGACTCTGGTGGATCCATATGTGGTTTGTCAAAAGAACACACATTCAATACCACTGATGGATCCATATGTGGTTTGTGAAAATAACACACATTTAATGACTCTAGTTGTGGTTTATGGAAAGAACATACATACAATGACACTGGTGGATCCATGTGGTTTATGAAAAGAACACACATGCAATGAATCTGGTGGATCCATGTGGTCAATGAAAAGAATAGACATGTAATGACTCTGGTGGATCCATATGTGGTTTATGAAAAGAACAGACATGTAATGACTCTAGTTATGGTTAATGAAAAGAACACACATGCAATGACACTAGGGGATAAATATGTGGATAATGAAAAGAACACACATGCAATGACACTGGTGGATCCATATGTGGTTTGTGAAAAGAACACACATTCAATGACACGGGTGGATCTACGTGGTTTATGAAAAGAACAGACATGCAATGACGCTGGTGGATCCATATGTGGTTTGTGAAAAGAACACACATTTAATGATTCTATCTGTGGTTTATGAAAATCACACACATGCAATGACACTGGTGGATCCATATGGTTTATGAAAAGAACACAAGTGCAATGACTCTGGTGGATCAATTTGGTTTATGAAAATAACAGACATGCAATGACTCTGGTCGATCCATATGTGGTTGATCAAAACAACACACATGCAATGACAATAGGGGATCAATATGTCGATAATGAAAAGAACACACATGCAATGACACTAGGGGATCCATATGTGATTATTGAAAAGAACACTCATGCAATGACACTGGTGGATCCATATGTGGTTTGTGAAAATAGCAGACATGCAATGACTCTGGTGGATCCAGATGTGGTTTGTGAAAAAAAACACATGCAATGACTCTACTTGTGGTTCATGAAAAGAACACACATGCAATGACACTGGTGGAACCAAATGTGGTGGGTGAAAAGAACACACATTCAATGACACTGGTGGATCCATTTGTGGTTTGTGAAAAGAACACACATTTAATGACACTGGTGGATCCATATGCGGTTTCTCAATAGAACACACATGCAATGACTCTGGTGGATCCATGTGGTTTACGAAAAGACCATACATGCAGTTACTCTGTGGATCCATATGTGGTTTATGAAAAGAACAGACATGTAATGACTCTAGTTGTGGTTAATGAAAAGAACACACATTCAATGCCACTAGGAGATCCATATGTGTGGTTAATGAAAAGAACACACATGCAATGACACTGGTGGATCCATATGTGGTTTGTGAAAAGAACACACATCCAATGACACTGGTGGATCTACGTGGTTTATGAAAAGAACATACATGCAATGACTCTAGTGGATCCATTTGTGGTTTGTGAAAAGAACATACATGCAATGACTCTAGTTGTGTTTCGTGAAAACAACACACATGCAACGACACTGGTGGATCCGTATGTGGTTTCTGAAAATAACACACATTCAATGACACTAGTGGATACATATTTGGTTTTCGAAAAGAACACACAATTAATGACACTAGTTGTGGTTGACGAAAAGAACACACATTTAATCACTCTAGTTGTGGTTTATGAAAAGAACACACATGCAATGACACTTGTGGATCCATGTTGTTTATGAAAAGAACACACATGCAATGACTCTGGTGGATCCATGTGGTTTATGAAAAGAACAGACATGCAATGACTCTGGTGGATCCATATGGGTTTTTTTGAAGGGAACACAATGACTCTAGTTGTGGTTAATGAAAAGAACACACATGCAATGACACTAGGGGATCCATATGCGGTTAATGAAAAGAACGCACATGCAATGACATTGGTGGATCCCTATGTGCTTTGTGAAAAGAACACACATCCAAGGACACTGGTGGATCTATGTGGTTTAAGAAAAGAACAGACATGCAATGACTCTAGTGGATCCGTATGAGGTTTGTGAAAAGAACACACATGCAATGACTCTAGTTGTGGTTCATGAAAAGAACACACATGCAATGATTTTGGTGGATCCATATGTGGTTTTTTAAAAGAACACACATTCAATGACAATGGTGGATCCATATGTGGTTTGTGAAAAGAACAAACATTTAATGACACTGGTGGATCCATATGTGGTTTGTGGAAATAACACACAAGCAATGACTCAGGTGGATCCATGTGGTTTATTAAAATACCAGACATGCAATGATTCTGGTGGATCTATATATGGTTTATGAAAAGAATAGACATGTAATGACTCTAGTTGCGGTTAATGAAAAGAACACACATTCAATGACACTAGGGGATCCATATGTGTGGTTAAAGAAAAGAACACACATGCAATGACGCTGGTGGATCCATATATGGTTTGTGAAAAGAACACACATCCAATGACACTTGTGGACCTATGTGGTTTATGAAAAGAATAGACATGCAATGACTCTGGTGGATCCATTTGTGGTTTGTGAAAAGAACACACATGCAATGACTCTAGTTGGGGTTCATGAAAAGAACACGCATGCCATGACTCTGGTGGATCCATATGTGGTTCGTGAAAAGAACACACATTCAATGACACTGGTGGATCCATATGTGGTTTGTGAAAATAACACACATTTAATAACTCTGGCTGTGGTTTATGAAAAGAACACACATGCAATGAAACTGGTGGATCCATGTGATTTATGAAAAGAACACACATGCAATGACTCTAGTGGATCCATGTAGTTTATGAAAAGAACAGACATTAAATGACTCTGGTGGATCCATATATGGTTTATCAAAACATAAGACATGCAATGACTCTAGTTGTAGTTATTGAAAAGAACACACATGCAATGACACTAGGGGATGAATATGTGGATAACGAAAAGAACACACATGCAATGACACTGGTGGATCCATATGTGGTTTGTAAATAGAACACACATTGAATGACACTGGTGGATCTATGTGGTTTATGAAAAGAACAGACATGTAATGACGCTAGTGGATCTATATGTGGTTTGTGAAAACAACACACATTTAATGATTCTATCTTTGGTTTATGAAAATAACACACATTGAATGACACTGGTGGATCTATGTGGTTTATGAAAAGAACAGACATGTAATGACGCTGGTGGATCCATATGTGGTTTGTGAAAAGAACACACATTTAATGATTCTATCTTTGGTTTATGAAAATAACACACATGCAATGACACTGGTGGATCCATATGGTTTATGAAAAGAACACACGTGCAATGACTCCGATGGATCCATGTGGTTGATGAAAAGAACAGACATGCAATGACTCTATGGATCCATATGTGGTGGATCAAAAGAATAGACATGCAATTACTCTAGTTGTGGTTAATGAAAAAACACACATGCAATGACACTAGGGGTTCAATATGTTGATAATGAAAAGAACACACATGCAATGACCTTGGTGGATCCATATGTGCTTTGTGAAAAGAACACACATCCAATGACACTAGTGGATCTATGTGGTTTATGAAAAGAACAGAGATGCAATGACTCTGGTGGATCCATATGAGGTTTGTGAAAAGAACACACATGCAATGACTCTTGTTGTGGTTCATGAAAAGAACACACATGCAATGACACTGGTGGATCCATATGTGGTCTTTTAAAAGAACACACATTCAATGACACTGGTGGATCCATATGTGGTTTGTGAAAAGAACAAAAATTTAATGACACTATGGATCCATATGTGGTTTGTGGAAAGAACACACATGCAATGACTCAGGTGGATCCATGTGGTTTATGAAAAGAACAGACATGTAATGACTTTAGTTGTGGTTAATGAAAATAACACACATTCAATGACACTAGGGGATCCATATGTGGATAAGGAAAAGAACACACATGCAATGACACTGGTGGATCCATATGTAGTTTGTGAAAAGAACACACATCCAATGACACTGGTGGATCTATGTGGTTTATGAAAAGAACAAACATGCAATGACTCTGGTGGATCCATTTGTGGTTTGTGAAAAGAACACACATGCAATGACCCTAGTTGTAGTTCATGAAAGGAACACACATGCAATTACTCTAGTGGATCCATATGTGGTTTGTGAAAAGAACACACATTCAATGACACTGGTGGATCCATATGTGGTTTGTGAAAATAACACACATTTAATGACTCTGGCTGTGGTTTATGAAAAGAACACACATGCAATGACACTGGTGGATCCATATGTGAACACACATGCAATGACTCTGGTGGATCCATGTGGTTTACGAAAATACCATACATGGAATTACTCTGGTGGATCCATAAGTGGTTTATGAAAAGAACAGACATGTAATGACTCTAGTTGTGGTTAATGAAAAGAACACACATTCAATGACACTAGGGGATCCATATGTGTGGTTAATGAAACGAACACACATGCAATGACACTGGTGGATCCATATGTGGTTTGTTAAAAGAACACACATCCAATGACACTGGTGGATCTATGTGGTTTATGAAAAGAACATACATGCAATGACTCTAGTGGATCCATTTGTGGTTTGTGAAAAGAACATACATGCAATGACTCTAGTTGTGTTTCATGAAGAGAACACACATGCAACGACACTGGAGAATCCATTTGTGGTTTCTGAAAATAATACACATTCAATGACACTAGTGGATACATATTTGGTTTTCGAAAAGAACACACAATTAATAACACTAGTTGTGCTTTATGAAAAGAACAGACATTTAATCACTCTAGTTGTGGTTTATGAAAAGAACACACATGCAATGACAGTTGTGGATCCATGTTATTTATGAAAAGAACACACATGCATTGACTCTGGTGGATCCATGTGGTTTATGAAAAGAACAAACATGCAATGACTCTGGTGGATCTATATGGGGTTTTTGAAGGGAACACAATGACTCTAGTTGTGGTTAATGAAAAGCACACACATGCAATGACACTAGGGGATCCATATGTGGTTAATGAAAAGAACACACATGCAATGACATTGGTGGATCCATATGTGCTTTGTGAAAAGAACACACATCCAATGACACTGGTGGATCTATGTGGTTTATGAAAACAATAGACATGCAATGACTCTGGTGGATCCATATGAGGTTTGTGAAAAGAACACACATGCAATGACTCTAGTTGTGGTTCATGAAAATAACACACATGCAATGACACTGGTGGATCCATATGTGGTTTGTTAAAAGAACACACATTCAATGACAATGGTGGATCCATATGTGGTTTGTGAAAAGAACAAACATTTAATGACACTGGTGGATCCATATGTGGTTTGTGGAAATAACACACAAGCAATGACTCAGGTGGATCCATGTGGTTTATTAAAATACCAGACATGCGATGATTCTGGTGGATCCATATGTGGTTTATGAAAAGAATAGACATGTAATGACTCTAGTTGTGGTTAATGAAAAGACACTCATTCAATGACACTAGGGGATCCATATGGGTGGTTAAAGAAAAGAACACACATGCAATAACGCTGGTGGATCCATATATGGTTTGTGAAAAGAACACACATCCAATGACACTTGTGGACCTATCTGGCTTATGAAAAGAATAGACATGCAATGACTCTGCCGGATCCATTTGTGGTTTGTGAAAAGAACACACATGCAATGACTCTAGTTGTGGTTCATGAAAAGAACACGCATGCAATGACTCTGGTGGATCCATATGTGATCGTGAAAAGAACACACATTCAATGACACTGGTGGATCCTTATGTGGTTTGTGAAAATAACACACATTTAATGACTCTGGATGTGGTTTATGAAAAGAACACACATGCAATGACACTGGTGGATCCATGTGATTTATGAATAGAACACACATGCAATGACTCTGGTGGATCCATGTTGTTTATGAAAAGAACAGACATGCAATGACTCTGGTGGATCCATATATGGTTTATCAAAAGATAAGACATGCAATGACTCTAGTTGTAGTTATTGAAAAGAACACACATGCAATGACACTATGGGATGAATATGTGGATAATGAAAAGAACACACATGCAATGACACTAGTGGATCCATATGTGGTTTGTAAAAAGAACACACATTGAATGACACTGGTGGATCTATGCGGTTTATGAAAAGAACAGACATGCAATGACGCTGGTGGATCCATATGTGGTTTGTGAAAAGAACACACATTTAATGATTCTATCTGTGGTTTAAGAAAATAACACACATGTAATGACACTGGTGGATCCATATGGTTTATGAAAATAACACACGTGCAATTACTCCGATGGATCCATGTGGTTTATGAAAATAATAGACATGCAATGACTCTGTGGATCCATATGTCGTGGATCAAAAGAATAGACATGCAATTACTCTAGTTGTGGTTAATGAAAAGAACACACATGCAATGACACTAGGGGTTCAATATGTTGATAATGAAAAGAACACACATGCAATGACCTTGGTGGATCCATATGTGCTTTGTGAAAAGAACACACATCCAATGACACTAGTGGATCTATGTGGTTTATGAAAAGAATAGAGATGCAATGAATCTGGTGGATCTATATGAGGTTTGTGAAAAGAACACACATGCAATGACTCTAGTTGTGGTTTATGAAAAGAACACACATGTAATGACACTGGTGGATCCATATGTGGTCTATGAAAAGAACACACATTCAATGACACTGGTGGATCCATATGTGGTTTGTGAAAAGAACAAAAATTTAATGACACTATGGATCCAGATGTGGTTTGTGGAAAGAACACACATGCAATGACTCAGGTGGATCCATGTGGTTTATGAAAAGAGCAGATATGTGATGATTTTTGTGGATCCATATGTGGTTTATGAAAAGAACAGACATGTAATGACTCTAGTTGTGGTTAATGAAAATAACACACATTCAATGACACTACGGGATCCATATGTATGGTTAATGAAAAGAACACACATGCGATGACACTGGTGGATCCATATGTAGTTTGTGAAAAGAACACACATCCAATGACACTAGTGGATCTATGTGGTTTATGAAAAGAGCAAACATGCAATGACTCTAGTGGATCCATATGAGGTTTGTGAAAAGAACACACATGCAATGACTCTAGTTGTGGTTCATGAAAATAACACACATGCAATGACACTGGTGGATCCATATGTGGTTTGTTAAAAGAACACACATTCAATGACAATGGTGGATCCATATGTGGTTTGTGAAAAGAACAAACATTTAATGACTCTGGCTGTGGTTTATGAAAAGAACACACATGCAATGACACTGGTGGATCCATATGTGAACACACATGCAATGACTCTGGTGGATCCATGTGGTTTACGAAAAGACCATACATGCAATTACTTTGGTGGATCCATATGTGGTTTATGAAAAGAACAGACATGTAATGACTCTAGTTGTGGTTAATGAAAATAACACACATTCAATGACACTAGGGGATCCATATGTGTGGTTAATGAAAAGAACACACATGCAATGACACTGGTGGATCTATATGTGGTTTGTGAAAAGAACACACATCCAATGACACTGGTGGATCTATGTGGTTTATGAAAAGAACAGACATGCAATGACTCTAGCGGATCCATTTGTGGTTTGTTAAAAGAACACACATGCAATGACTCTAGTTGTGTTTCATGAAAAGAACACACATGCAACGACACTAGTGGATCCATATGTGGTTTCTTAAAAGAACACACATTCAATGACACTGGTGGATCCATATGTGGTTTGTTTAAAGAACACACAATTAATGACACTAGTTGTGGTTTATGAAAAGAACACTCATTTAATGACTCTAGCCGTGGATTATGAAAAGAACACACATGCAATGACACTTGTGGATCCATGTGGTTTATGAAAAGAACACACATGCAATGACTCTGGTGGATCCATGTGGTTTATGAAAAGAACAGACATGCAATGACTCTGGTGGATCCATATGGGGTTTATGAAGGGAACACAATGACTCTAGTTGTGGTTAATGAAAAGAACACACATGCAATGACACTAGGGGATCCATATGCGGTTAATGAAAAGAACGCACATGCAATGACATTGGTGGATCCATATGTGCTTTGTGAAAAGAACACACATCCAATGACACCGGTGGATCTATGTGGTTTATGAAAAGAACAGATATGCAATGACTCTGGTGGATCCTTATGAGGTTTGTGAAAAGAACACAC
>OU342744.1:402912960-402949854 GCA_910589775.1 Avena eriantha
AGGATTCTTGATGAACGAGATGATAGATGACGCCGGAGAATTTAGTGTGAATAGGCGTCGATGATCCCCGACCGTGTAATTCAATAGACGGGCTCTAGTCCCGATAATTGTGATCTCCATGTGTAACTATCATGTATATATTTGTATGCTCGACCTTAAGAGAAGTTATCTTATGTATGCACGAACATGTACGGTATGTGGTAGCGTAGAAAACTATTTTGAAATGAAAAAAAAGAATACAAATTAAATTCTCTGCCGCGGCAGAGAAAGTGCCTAAAATTCTGCCGCGGTAGAGAACCATTTGTCCCGGTTCGTAATACGAACCGGGACTAAAGGGGGGCACCCAGCGCCCGTAGAGACAGCCACGTGGATGCCCATTGGTCCCGGCTGCTAAGAGGGCCGAGACTAATGGGTGGGCCTTTAGTCCCGCCCCTCCAGTCCCAGTTACCAGGACCGGGACTAAAGCCCCTTACGGGACGGGACTGGAGGCCCGTTTTCCACTAGTGGTCATTGCATGTGTGTTCTTTTCACAAACCTCATATGGATCCACCAGAGTCATTGCATGTCTATTCTTTTCATAAACCACATAGATCCACCAGTGTCATTGGATGTGTGTTCTTTTCACATACCATATATGGATCCACCAGTGTCATTGCATGTGTGTTCTTTTCATTAACCACACATATGGATCCCCTAGTGTGAAAAGTACACACATGCAATGACTCTAGTTGTGGTTCATGAAAATAACACACATGCAATGACACTGGTGGATCCATATGTTTTTTGTGAAAAGAACACACATTCAATGACATTGGTGGATCCATATGAGGTTTCTGAAAAGTACACACATGCAATGACATTGGTGGATCCATATTTGGTTTATGAAAAGAACACACATGCAATGACTCTGGTGGATCCATGTGGTTTATGAAAAGAACAGACATGCAATGACTCTTGTGGATCCATATGTGGTTTATTAAAAGAACAGACATGTAATGACTCTAGTAGTGGTTAATGAAAAGAACAGACAATCAATGGCACTAGGGGATCCATATGTGTGGTTAATGAAAAGAACACACATGCAATGACACTGGTGGATCCATATGTGGTATGTGAAAAGAACACACATCCAATGACACTGGTGGATCTATGTGTTTTATGACAAGAACATACATGCAATGACTCTGGTGGATCCATTTGTGGTTTGTGAAAAGAACACACATGCAACGACTCCAGTTGTGGTTCATGGAAAGAACACACATGCAACGACACTGGTGGATCCATATGTGGTTTGTGAAAAAAACACATTCAATGACACTAGTGGATCCATATGTGGTTTGTGAAAAGAACACACAATTAATGACACTTGTTGCGGTTTATGAAAAGAACACACATTTAATGACTCTAGCTGTGGTTTATGAAAAGAACACACATTCAATGACACTGCTGGATCTATGTGGTTTATGAAAGGAACTGACATGCAATGGCGCTGGTGGATCCATATGTGGTTTGTGAAAAGTACACACATGCAATGACTCTAGTTGTGGTTCATGAAAATAACACACATGCAATGACACCGGTAGATCCATATGTTCTTTGTGAAAAGAACACACGTTCAATTACATTGGTGGATCCATATGTGGTTTGTGAAAATAACACACATGCAATGACACTGGTGGATTCATATTTGGCTTATGAAAATAACACACATGCAATGACTCTGGTGGATCCATGTGGATTATGAAAAGAACAGACATGCAATGACTCTGGTGGATGCATATATGGTTGATCAAAAGAACAGACATGCAATGACTCTAGTTGTGGTCAATGAAAAGAACACACATGCAATGACACTAGGGGATCAATATGTTGATAATTAAAAGAAACACATGCAATGACACTGGTGGATCCATATACGGTTTGTGAAAATAACACACATTCAATGACACTGTCGGATCTATGTGGTTTATGAAAGGAACAGACATGCAATGGCGCTGGTGGATCCATATGTGGTTTGTGAAAAGTACAAACATGCAATGACTCTAGTTGTGGTTCATGAAAATAACACACATGCAATGACACCGGTGGATCCATATGTTGTTTGTGAAAAGAACACACGTTCAATTACATTGGTGGATCCATATGTGGTTTGTGAAAAGAACACACATGCAATGATACTGCTGGATCTATGTGGTTTATCAAAAGAACAGACATGCAATGACACTGGTGGATCCATATGTGGTTTGTGAAAAGTACACACATGCAATGACTCTAGTTGTGGTTCATGAAAATAACACACATGCAATGACACTGGTGGATCCATATGTTTTTTTGTGAAAAGAATACACATTCAATGACATTGGTGGATCCATATGATGTTTGTGAAAAGTACACACATGCAATGACATTGGTGGATCCATATTTGGTTTATGAAAAGAACACACATTCAATGACTCTGGTGGATCCATGTGGTTTATGAAAAGAACAGACATGCAATGACTCTAGTGGATCCATATGTGGTTTATTAAAAGAACAGACATGTAATGACTCTAGTAGTGGTTAATGAAAAGAACACACAATCAATGGCACTCGGGGATCCATATGTGTGGTTAATAAAAAGAACACACATGCAATGACACTGGTGGATCCATATGTGGTATGTGAAAAGAACACACATCCAATGACACTGGTGGATCTATGTGTTTTATGACAAGAACATACATGCAATGACTCTGGTGGATCCATTTGTGGTTTGTGCAAAGAACACACATGCAACGAATCCAGTTGTGGTTAATGAAAAGAACACACATGCAACGACACTGGTGGATCCATATGTGGTTTGTGAAAAAACACATTCAATGACACTAGTGGATCCATATGTGGTTTGTGAAAAGAACACACAATTAATGACACTTGTTGTGGTTTCTAAAAAGAACACACATTTAATGACTCTAGTTGTGGTTTATGAAAAGAACACACATGCAATGACACTTGTGGATCCATGTGGTTTATGAAAAGAACACACATGTAATGACTCTGGTGGATCCATGTGGTTTATGAAATGAACACACAATTAATGACACTAGTTGTGGTTTATGAAAAGAACACACATTTAATGACTCTAGATATGCTTTATGAAAAGAACACACATGCAATGACACTTGTGGATCCATGTGGTTTATGAAAATAACACACATGCAATGACTCTGGTGGATCCATCTAGTTTATGAAAAGAACAGACATTCAATGACTCTGGTGGATCCATATGGGGTTTATGAAAGCAACACAATGACTCTAGTTGTGGTTAATGAAAAGAACACACATGCAATGACACTAGGGGATCAATATGTGGATAATGAAAAGAACACACATGCAATGACACTGGTGGATCCATGTGGTTTACGAAAAGAACACACATGCAATGACTCTTGTGGATCCATATGTGGTTTATGAAAAGAACGGACATGTAATGACTCTAGTTGTGGTTAATGAAAAGAACACACATGCAATGACACTAGGGGATCCATATGCGGTTAATGAAAATAACACACACACAATGACATTGGTGGATCCATATGTGCTTTGTGAAAAGAACACACATCCAATGACACTGGTGGATCTATGTGGTTTATGAAAAGAACAGACATGCAATGACTCTGGTGGATCCATATGAGCTTTGTGAAAAGAACACACATGCAATGAATCTAGTTGTGGTTCATGAAAAGAGCACACATGCAACGACACTGGTGGATCCATATGTGGTTTGTGAAAAAGAACACATTCAATGACACTGGTGGATCCATATGTGGTTTGTGAAAACAATAGAAATTCAATGACACTGGTGGATCCATATGTGGTTTGTGAAAAGCACACACATTCAATGACACTTGTGGATCCATATGTGGTTTGTGAACATAACACACATTTAATGACTCTAGCTGTGGTTTATGAAAAGAACACACATGCAATGACACTGGTGGATCCATGTGATTTATGAAAAGAACACACATGCAATGACTCTGGTGGATCCATGTGGTTTATGAAAAGAACATACATGCAATGACCCTGGTGGATCCATATGTGGTTTATGAAAAGAACAGACATGTAATGACTCTAGGTGTGGTTAATGAAAAGAACACACATGGAATGACACCTAGGGGATCAATATGTGGATAATGAAAAGAACACACATGCAATGACACTGGTGTATCCATATGTGGTTTGTGAAAAGAACACACATTCAATGACACTGGTGGATCTCTGTGGTTTATGAAAAGAACAGACATGCAATTACGCTGGTGGATCCATATGTGGTTTGTGAAAAGAACACACATTTAATGATTCTATCTTTGGTTTATGAAAATAACACACATGAAATGAAACTAGTGGATCCTTATGGTTTATGAAAAGAACACACGTGCAATGACTCTGGTGGATCCATGTGGTTGATGAAAAGAACATACATGCAACGACTCTGGTGGATCCATATGTGGTTTATGAAAAGAACAGACATGCAATGACTCTAGTTGTGGTTAATGAAAAGAACACACATCCAATGACACTAGGGGATCAATATGTGTGGTTAATGAAAAGAACACACATGCAATGACACTGGTGGATCCATATATGGTTTGTGAAAAGAACACACATTCAATGACACTGCTGGATCTATGTGGTTTATGAAAGGAACAGACATGCAATGGCGCTGGTGGATCCATATGTGGTTTGTGAAAAGTACACACATGCAATGAATCTAGTTGTGGTTCATGAAAATAACACACATGCAATGACACCGGTGGATCCATATGTTGATTGTGAAAAGATAACACGTTCAATGACATTGGTGGATCCATATGTGGTTTGTGAAAAGAACACACATGCAATGACACTGGTGGATTCATATTTGGCTTATGAAAAGAACACACATGCAATGACTCTGGTGGATCCATGTGGTTTATGAAAAGAACAGACATGCAATGACTCTGGTTGTGGTTAATGAAAAGAACACACATGCAATGACACTAGGGTATCAATATGTGGATAATGACAAGAACACACATGCAATGACACTGGTGAATCCATATGTGGTTTGTGAAAAGAACACGCATTCAATGACACTGGTGGATCTATGTGGTTTATGAAAAGAACAGACATGCAATGACGCTGGTGGATCCATATGTGGTTTGTGAAAAGAACACACATTTAATGATTGTATCTGTGGTTTATGAAAATAACACACATGCAATGACACTAGTGGATCCATATGGTTTATGAAAAGAACACACGTGCAATGACTCTGGTGGATCCATGTGGATTATGAAAAGAACAGACATGCAATGACTCTGGTGGATCCATATATGGTTAATCAAAAGAACAGACATGCAATGACTCTAGTTGTGGTCAATGAAAAGAACACACATGCAATGACACTGGTGGATCCATATATGGTTTGTGAAAAGAACACACATTCAATGACACTGCTGGATCTATGTGGTTTATGAAAGGAACAGACATGCAATGGCGCTGGTGGATCCAGATGTGGTTTGTGAAAAGTACACACATGCAATGACTCTAGTTGTGGTTCATGAAAATAACACTCATGCAATGACACCGGTGGATCCATATGTTGTTTGTGAAAAGAACACACGTTCGATGACATTGGTGGATCCATATGTGGTTTGTGAAAAGAACACACATGCAATGACACTTGTGGATTCATATTTGGCTTATGAAGAGAACAGACATGCAATGACTCTAGTTGTGGTTAATGAAAAACACACACATGCAATGACACTAGGGTATCAATATGTTGATAATGAAAAGAACACACATTCAATGGCACTAGGGGATCCATATGTGGTTTGTGAAAAGAACACACATTCAATGACACTGGTGGATCTATGTGGTTTTTGAAAAGAACAAACATGCAATGACGCTAGTGGATCCATATGTGGTTTGTGAAAAGAAGACACATTTAATGATTGTATCTGTTGTTTATGAAAATAACACACATGCAATGACACTAGTGGATCCATATGGTTTATGAAAAGAACTCACGTGCAATGACTTTGGTGGATCCGTGTGGATTATGAAAAGAACAAACATGCAATGACTCTGGTTGATCCATATATGGTTGATCAAAAGAACAGACATGCAATGACTCTAGTTGTGGTCAATGAAAAGAACACACATGCAATGACACTAGGGGACCAATATGTCGATAATGAAAAGAAAACACATGCAATGACACTGGTGGATCCATATATGGTTTGAGAAAAGATTACACATTGAATGACACTGTTGGATCTATGTGGTTTATGAAAGGAACAGACATGCAATGGCGCTGGTGGATCCATATGTGGTTTGTGAAAAGTACACACATGCAATGACTCTAGTTGTGGTTCATGAAAATAACACACATGCAATGACATCGGTGGATCCATATGTTGTTTGTGAAAAGAACACACGTTCAATGACATTGGTGGATGAATATGTGGTTTGTGAAAGGAACACACATGCAATGACACTACTGGATCTATGTGGTTTATCAAAAGAACAGACATGCAATGACACTGGTGGATCTATATGTGGTTTGTGAAAAGAACACACATTCAATGACACTGGTGGATCTATGTGGTTTTTGAAAAGAACAGACATGCAATGACGCTGGTGGATCCATATGTGGTTTGTGAAAAGAAGACACATTTAATGATTGTATTTGTGGTTTATGAAAATAAAACACATGCAATGACACTAGTGGATTCATATGGTTTATGAAAAGATCACACGTGCAGTGACTCTGGTGGATCCATGTGGATTATGAAAAGAACAAACATGCAATGACTCTGGTTGATCCATATATGGTTGATTAAAAGAACAGACATGCAATGACTCTAGTTGTGGTCAATGAAAAGAACACACATGCAATGACACTAGGGGATCAATATGTCGATAATGAATAGAACACACATGCAATGACACTGGTGGATCCATAGATGGTTTGTGAAAAGAACACACATTCAATGACACTGCTGGATCTATGTGGTTTATGAAAGGAACAGACATGCAATGGCGCTGGTGGATCATATGTGGTTTGTGAAAAGTACACACATGCAATGACTCTAGTTGTGGTTCATGAAAATAACACACATGCAATGACACTGGTGGATCCATATGTTGTTTGTGAAAAGAACACACGTTCAATGACATTGGTTGATCCATATGTGGTTTGTGAAAAGAACACACATGCAATGACACTGCTAGATCTATGTGGTTTATCAAAAGAACAGACATGCAATGACACTGGTGGATCCATATGTGGTTTGTGAAAAGTACACACATGCAATGACTCTAGTTGTGGTTCATGAAAATAACACACATGCAATGACACTGGTGGATCCATATGTTGTTTGTGAAAAGAACACACGTTCAATGGCATTCGTGGATCCATATGTGGTTTGCGAAAAGTACACACATGCAATGACATTAGTAGACCATATGTGGTTTATGAAAAGAACACACATGCAATGACTCAGGTGGATCCATGTGGTTTATGAAAAGAACAGACATGCAATGACTCTAGTGGATCCATATGTGGTTTATGAAAAGAACAGACATGTAATGACTCTAGTAGTGGTTAATGAAAAGAACACACATTCAATGGCACTAGGGGATCCATATGTGTGGTTAATGAAAAGAACACACATGCAATCACATTGGTGGATCAATATGTGGTATGTGAAAAGAACACACATCCAATGACACTGGTGGATCTATGTGTTTTATGACAAGAACATACATGCAATGACCCTGGTGGATCCATTTGTGGTTTGTGAAAAGTACACACATGCAATGACTCTAGTTGTGGTTCATGAAAATAACACACATGCAATGACACTGGTGGATCCATATGTTGTTTTTGAAAAGAACACACGTTCAATGACATTGGTTGATCCATATGTGGTTTGTGAAAAGTACACACATGCAATGACATGGGTGGATCCATATGTGGTTTATGAAAAGAACACACATGCAATGACTCTGGTGGATCCATGTGGTTTATGAAAAGAAAAGACATGCAATGACTCTAGTGGATCCATATGTGGTTTATGAAAAGAACAGACATGGAATGACTCTAGTAGTGGTTAATGAAAAGAACACACATTCAATGGCACTAGGGGATCCATATGTGTGGTTAATGAAAAGAACACACATGCAATCACATTGGTGGATCAATATGTGGTATGTGAAAAGAACACACAACCAATGACACTGGTGGATCTATGTGTTTTATGACAAGAACATACATGCAATGACTCTGGTGGATCCATTTGTGGTTTGTGAAAAGAACACACATGCAATGACTCTAGTTGTGGTTCATGAAAAGAACACACATGCAACGAAACTGGTGGATCCATATGTGGTTTGTAAAAAAGCCACATTCAATGACACTGGTGGATCCATATGTGGTTTGTGAAAAAAACACAATTAACGACACTAGTTGATGTTTATGAAAAGAACACACATTTAATGACTCTAGTTGTGGTTTATGAAAAGAACACACATGCAATGACACTTGTGGATCCATGTGGTTTATGAAAAGAACACACATGCAATGACTCTAGTGGATCCATGTGGTTTATGAAAAGAACAGACATGCAATGACTCTGGTGGATCCATATGGGGTTTATGAAAGGAACACAATGACTCTAGTTGTGGTTAATGAAAAGAACACACATACAATGACACTAGGGGATCAATATGTGGATAATGAAAAGAACACACATGCAATGACACTGGTGGATCCATGTGGTTTACGAAAAGAACACACATGCAATGACTCTTGTGGATCTATATGTGGTTTATGAAAAGAACAGACAAGTAATGACTCTAGTTGTGGTTAATGAAAAGAACACACACGCAATTACACTAGGGGATCCATATGCGGTTAATGAAAATAGCACACATGCAATGACATTAGTGGATCCATATGTGCTTTGTGAAAAGAACACACATGCAATGGCACTGGTGGATCTATGTGGTTTATGAAAAGAACAGACATGCAATGACTCTGGTGGATCCATATGAGCTTTGTGAAAAGAACACACATGCAATGACTCTAATTGTGGTTCATGAAAAGAGCACACATGCAACGACACTGGTGGATCCATATGTGGTTTGTGAAAAAAAATACATTCAATGACACTGGTGGATCCATATGTGGTTTGTGAAAACAACAGAAATTCAATGACACTGGTGGATCCATATGTGGTTTGTGAAAAGAACACACATTCAATGACACTGGTGGATCCATATGTGGTTTGTGAACATAACACACATTTAATGACTCTAGTTGTGGTTTATGAAAAGAACACACATGCAATGACACTGGTGGATCCATGTGATTTATGAAAAGAACACACATGCAATGACTCTGGTGGATCCATGTGGTTTATGAAAGAACAGACATGCAATGACCCTGGTGGATCCATATGTTGTTTATGAAAAGAACAGACATGTAATGACTCTAGGTGTGGTTAATGATAAGAACACACATACAATGACACTAGGGGATCAATATGTGGATAATGAAAAGAACACACATGCAATGACACTGGTGGATCCATATGTGGTTTGTGAAAAGAACACACATTCAATGACACTGGTGGATCTATGTGGTTTATGAAAACAACAGACATGCAATTACGCTGGTGGATCCATATGTGGTTTGTGAAATGTTGGGGGGATACCCCCGGGTAGGGTCACGCCGGGATATAAAGGCCGAGTTAGCCGAGGTTCGGCAAGGCCAAAGCAGATGCTGGCCGGGTCACCTCAAGGCAGGCCGAGTCACGGGGTAATCCGGACCTGGGGGCGTTCGCCTAACTAGGTCTCATCCGACTTAAGAAGTAAGTCGGAAGTGTATGTCTAACCTGTATGCAGGAAAAGGGTGTGGCCGGATGAACCATCGTTGGGGTCGCAGTAACCTTCTAGGAGAAGGAAGGAATCTCGCTGGTCAAAAGGATCCCCGGTATGCACTGCCTGAGCGAAGCGAGCAAGGACTGGACCACCGGGGCGTGGCCGACAAGCGTGACGACGCCCGTGTCAGCTGACGAGCTAAAGCGTAGCTGACGAGGGGCGGGGCGTGGCTCACGTAGCTAAAGCATAGCTGACGAGGGGGAAAAAGCACCCCGGTCGGTTTTCCACTTTGGGAGGAGGCATATTCTTAGGAATATGCCTCCACATATGCCCTAGGCAGGAAGCGAGCCTCCTCTATAAAAGGGGGGCTAGGGCTTCTGTAGGGGGGTTGATTTCTCTACGATTCAGTTTTGGGCTAGGGTTTCAGGTGTGATCTGTGGGTGAGAGTAAGAGAGCTCTTTCTTCCTCCTCTCGCCAATACAGCTCTAGGAGCACTTGTAACCTTGGAAGCAAATCAATACAAGCTCTTGTGTGGAGAATCACTTCACTATCCCTCCTTGGATTCCCCTAGCGAGTATTTGTCTCCACCTTTAGCCTATACATGGCATCTGCCGTGACACCACCACGATAGTTGGCGCCCACCGTGGGGCATAAGGAGCTGGCAGGGGTCAAGATCCGGACGGGAAACTTCATCGTCACTGGAGAGCGCATCGTCTCCGGGCTCGTCCAGCGCTTTGAAGCGCGGGACTTCTTCAGCGACAACGCAGGCTGCTTCGGCACGCGCCCTCTCCCGCGCAACGACGTCTTCCTCAAGCTCGGCACACACAAGGTCTACGTCACGGTGGACGTGTCAGGCGTTCATCCGCGCCACGTTGTCAAAGCAGGCGAACCATCCCTCACTGCGGCTCGTGAGGGACGTACCGCTCGTTCCTCGGACCGTGCGGAGGTAATGATGACAGCGCCGGGAGCGGTTACAAGCAAGGATCTGGCGCCAGATCTGGAGGTGACACCCAAGGCACCAAGGAAAGGTACGGGTCCTCCGCTAGAGAGGCCGGAGAACATGCTGAGAGAGGCAATAGATAGCCTGGCAAACCCTGTAGTAGCAGCGATAGATCCGGCTCGCGCACAGGCCGAGCTGGAAGAAACTCGGCAGAAAATACTTGAGGGCGCAAAGAAAATAGCCGAGGCCCAGCGGTCGTTGAACATGACGCTGCGTGAGTACGCAAAGGCGAACAAAGTTGATGCTGTAAAAGTTAAAGGGAGGAATCTCATGAGCGAAATGAACAGAGAAGGTGATGTCGAAATCGAGGAATCAGAAAACTATTTTTCCGTGGGGCTGCCGAGGTATAGTACACCAGCCAAGAACCTCAGAGCGGCGGATGCGGCTGCATCCGAGTTAGAGGGACTGACGGGTGAAGCCCGGCAAAACCAGCAAAACCGGGTTAACGAGCTGGTTCGGATTGCGAACAGGCAAAACGAGGAACTGCTCAGGGCGAACCCGGAGAGAGCTGGGGCCTCCAAGATCGTCCATTCGGCGATGGATAACCCGGAGAAATCCGCTAGAGCTGCGTCATCCCCTCATGGCGATCCAAGGAGAGAGGAGGTGGTAACCTCAGCCAGACAGAACAAACAAATTGTCCCGTATGACCCGACACAAGCAGGAAAAGAAAAAGAAGCGCAGAAAAATGATGATCGACGGAGTGTGAGCCGAGGCGAAGCTGGCCGAGGTAACCGTGACCAAGGCAATGCCGGTCGGAGGAACGTTGTCAACGGCAATGCCGGGAAGCAAAACTCAACAGGGCAAGACAACCGCAGCAGCGGAACATGCCGAGGCAAGAGCACAGTGCCGGCCGAGGTATGCAACAGAAAGGTGCGCCGCAGGAACGAAACCGGTATAACGACGGTGATTCTGAGATGGAAAATGCGGGATTTCCGAGACCGGACTATCATGTGATAGGTTCGAGACTAGGAAGTAGGGATTTGATGCCGGACGATGCAAGGTTGAAACTGGATCGACTATATAGGCCGGAACAGATAGAATGTCAGGGTCCACCGGGTCCAGCATGTTTTGGACCCCGGATCATGAAAGAGCCACCAGTCCTGAACTTTCAATTTCCCAGGGGACCAAGACCTATGACGGTAGTACCAAGCCAGAGGATTGGCTGATAAACTATGCTACTACTGTAAAAATTTCCACAGGCAACCTGAGATGGGCCGTACGATATGTACCCCAGATGTTGGAAGGCCCGGCAAGGGTGTGGTTGAACAACTTGCCGCCAGGAAGCATCAACTGCTGGATTGATTTCGAGGAAATGTTCATCAGCAATTTTTCGAGTACGTATCAAAGGCTAAATAGGCCACAAACCCTAGCTATGTGCAAACAGCGACCCAATGAGATGGACCGGGAGTTCTTGACCCGGTGGTGTACCGTGAGAAATTCGTGTGAGGGCATGATAGAATCACAGGCCATAGCATGGTTTGCACAGGGGTGCAGGTATGGAAGCGAGTTATGGATGAAGTTGCAACGGAAAATGCCGGCAACATTGTCAGAGATGATCCGGATCGCAGATTCGTATGCATTGGGTGACCCGACCCAACCGAGGCTCGCCTCAAACGAGTCAAGCGATGAGTACTATCAGAGGGATGGATCCGGATCGTCCCGGATAAATGATTACAGAGGAAAAAGGAGAGATGATCGACCGGACCATCGGTACGGTTCGCACCAAGTAGCGGTCGTGAGTCAAGATCAACCTGGAGCAGGGGGTAGTCAGCGCCAGAAAACTGGAGGTTAGTGGACCCCAAGGAACGATGGGAACAAAACTTGGACACCGGAGCAAAAGAAGCAATGGCAAGAAAGGAAAGACCGTCCGAGGTATACTTACGAGTCGATGTTGGACCAGTTGTGTAAGTTTCACATGCCAAATCCGAACAGCCCAGCGGGTCATACGACGAGGCAATGCGAGTGGATGCGCAAGATCGAGCAAGGTGGTTCGGGGAATGCTCAGGCACCCCGGAACGATCAGCCTCGGCAAGAATTACCCCGGCAGCAATTGCTCTCCGGAGCGAACACGCAACAGCTAATGTTACCTCCCCCTCCGCCGAGGTATGATAACAATGAAAGTAGGGATGCAGTGCATCAAGTAGAAAATCAGCAGCAGCCGGATCAGAGGCACCCCGGAAATGAGGAAACGAGTACAGGGAGCATCACTAGAGCTACTGTGTATTTACCACAGAAGAAACTGATAGAAAAAGCTTGCAGCGTAGACATATGGAGGTGAATGCGGTAATGCCGGCGGTGACGAGGTACATGCCTTGGTCTGATCAGGAAATCACTTGGAGCATTAGGGATCATCCCAAGCTCATGCCGAGCCCTGGTTCGTATGCGTTGGTGCTAGATCCTACATTCTTTGGGCCTAACATTAACGTGAGATTCTCAAAGGTACTGATCGACAACGGCAGTAGCATAAACATCATGTACGCGGACACAATGCGCAAGTTGGGTATTTCGGAGAACATGCTCCAGGCCATGAGGACAACTTTCCATGGCATTGTGCCCGGCATCTCTTGTGAGCCCATAGGCAAGGTCCGGGTCGACGTCTTGTTCGGCACAAGGGACAATTGCCGAACTGAAAATCTGGAGTTCGAAGTAGTGAACTTGGAAAGCGCGTATCACGCGTTGCTCGGAAGGCCAGCGCTGAACAAGTTCATGATAAGTTATTTGAAAATGAAATTGCCCGGACCAAACGGAGTAATTACGATTGCTGGGGACTTCCGACGTTCCATGGAGTGTGCGTCGGCCGGATCAAACTTAGCCGAGTCACTTGTGATCGCGCAGAAAAAAAGGAAAATTCAAGAGGTGGCAGCGTTGGCTCAGTCCGCGCAACAGTGTATGCCGGCGCTGAGTAACCCGCATGGAACTGTCTCCTTCCAGGCCGCGAAAGATACCAAGAAGGTCCTTGTTGATGACATGTTCCCAGAGCGCACCGTAACAATTGGTGCCGGGCTAAGTGATAAATAGGAAAGCGAGCTCGTCAGCTTCCTCCGTGAGAATCGGGACATTTTTGCTTGGTCCACACAGGACTTGCAAGGTGTTCCGAGGGAGTTGGCCGAGCACTCTTTAAATGTGAGACCCGGAGCTAAGCTGGTGAAGCAACCTCTCCGCCGCTTCACCGAAGATAGGAGAAAAGTCATTGGGGATGAGATAGCTCGGTTGCTAGCTGCAGGATTTATCATGGAAGTTCTTTACCCGGATTGGTTGTCTAATCCAGTGCTGGTGGAAAAGAAGAAAGATGATCCGAATGTGGCAGTGGTTTGGCGCATGTGTATCGACTACACGAACCTGAACAAGGCGTGTTCGAAAGATCCATTTCCACTGCCAAGGATAGATCAGGTCATAGACTCAACTGCTGGATGTGAATTGTTGTCATTCATTGATGCATATTCTGGTTTCCACCAGATACCTCTGAATCCGGATGATCAAATAAAGACTGCGTTTATTACCCCGTATGGGGCTTATTGCTATCGCACCATGCCATTTGGTTTACATAATGCAGGTGCAACGTACCAGAGATGTATGCAAAAATGTTTGCATGACCAAATAGGTCGAAATGTACAGGTATACGTGGATGATGTGGTTATCAAGACCAAGGAAAGCAAAACGCTCCTTGACGATATCAGGCAAACATTCGCAAACCTAAGGAGGTTCCAGATGAAACTTAATCCGGAAAAATGCACCTTCGGTGTCCCGGCTGGAAAATTGCTCGGCTTTCTGGTTTCCAGCCGAGGTATCGAAGTTAATCCAACCAAGATCCGAGCCATCGAACGAATGGAGCTGCCGAAGTGTCTTAACGATGTCCAGAAGTTTACAGGTTGCCTGGCCTTGTTAAGTCGGTTTGTATGTCGGTTAGGAGAAAAGGCATTGCCTCTCTATCAAATCATGAAAAAGTCGGATAAGTTCATTTGGACGCCGCAGGCGGATGAGGCATTTACCCACCTAAAGAAAATGTTAGCCACGGCGCCAGTGCTAGCCTCCCCACTATCAAAAGAGCCAATGTTGCTCTATATAGCCGCAACCAACCGAGTTATAAGTGCAGTGATAGTGGTGGAGCGTGATGAGGAAGGAAAGTCAGTGCAAAGGCCGGTGTATTATTTGAGTGAAGTGTTGTCAACCTCAAAGCAGAACTACCCACACTATCAAAAAGTGGCATATGGCGTGTACATGGCTGCCAAGAAATTGAAGCATTACTTTGAAGAGCATCCCATCCAGGTCATATGTGAGGCCCCTATATCCGAGATAATGAGTAACAAGGATGCAAGCGGCAGCATTGCAAAATGGGCAATTGAGCTAGCTCCTTACGCCCCGCAGTATGACCGGAGAGAAGCCGTAAAGTCTCAGGCTGTGGCGGACTTTTTCGTGGACTGGGCCGAGGTACAGTACGAACCACCACTTCCAGATCCGAACTATTGGCGGATGCACTTTGACGGCTCAAAAACCAAAACCGGGCTAGGTGCCGGGGTCATACTCATGTCGCCAAAGAAGGACCAGCTGAAATACGTGCTGCAGATCCACTTCACCGCATCAAATAATGTCGCTGAGTATGAAGCACTTGTGCATGGGCTCAAGGTAGCAAAGGAAATTGGTATACGTCGGATTATATGCTTTGGCGACTCGGATTTAGTGGTGCAGCAAGTGTCCGGAGTATGGGACGCTCTTGATCCAAACATGGCACTATACAGATTCCACGTGCAGAAGATTTCTGGTTACTTTGAGGGATGCGAATTTCATCACATACCCCGGGTGGAAAATGAGGCTGTCGACATGCTGTCGAAGCTCGGGTCAACCAGACAAGCAATTCCACCGGGTGTAGCATTAGAGCACCTCAAGAAGCCATCCATCAGGCCATCCCCGGAATCCGAGTCCATCTATGTCCCGGAGGACACAGAGTCCGGAGCAGCGCCCATGGACATTGACACGAGGAGTGGTGCGCAAAACCCGGGGACTGATTCGGGAAACCCGGGGACTGCTCCGCAAAACCCGGGGACTGCTTAGCGTAGTCCGATTGAAGTTATGCCGGTGGATCATATGGAGATAGACGAGGACGTCTTCCCCGTGCGGCAAATACCGGCTTGGGCACTGCCTATATTTCAATTCCTGAAAGATGGAACGTTACCCACTGAGGAGGTATTGTCCAAGAAAACACAGAGGAGGGCAAAGGCTTACACAATCATCAATTTCGAGTTATACAAAAGAAGTGTGACCAATGTCCTCCAGCGATGTGTTGACCCGGACGAAGGGCTTGAAATCATCCGAGATATACATCAGGGGGAGTGCGGGCATCACGCCTCATCCCGAGCCTTGGTAGCGAAAGCTTTTCGACACGGATTCTACTGGCCAAATGCCTTAGAACAAGCAGAAGATCTGGTGAGAAAATGTAATGGTTGTCAGAGGTACGCCACAAAGACGCATATGCCAATGTCGGAACTCAAGACCATCCCAATCACTTGGCCATTTGCCGTATGGTGCCTGGATATGGTGGGCCCGTTCAAACCAGCAAGAGGAAACATGACTAACATTTTGGTGATGGTGGACAAGTTTACGAAGTGGATCGAGGTAAAGCCTATAAGAAAATGTGATGGAGCTACGGCCGTAACGTTCCTCAAAGATATCATCTTGAGGTACGGTTATCCACACAGTATCATAACTGATAATGGCACAAATTTTGCGGAAGGAGCATTTGCTCGTTTCTGCCAGGATAAGAGGATCCGACTTGACGTAGCTTCGGTAGCCCACCCCGCATCGAACGGGCAAGTGGAAAGATCCAACGGATTAGTATTATCCGGGATAAAATCCCGGCTCATTGAGCCGCTGCAAAGATCAGCGGGGTGCTGGATAGAAGAACTACCAGCGGCTGTGGAGTTTAAGAACAACTCTGAATCGATCAATAGGCTATACGCCGTTTTTTCTGGTATATGGGGCAAAAGCTGTATTACCAGCCGACATAGAGCATGATTCGCCTAGAGTCACCCAATACACAGAAGCCGAAGTGCAAGAAGCCCGGCAAAATGATGTTGATCTGCTGGAAGAAGCGAGAGAACTGGCATTGTCCAGATCCGCCATATATCAGCAAAATCTCTGACACTATCATAGCCAGAAAGTGTGCCCCCGGGTCTTCCGGGAAGGCGATCTGGTGCTCCGGTTGGGACAACGTACTACTGGAATGCATAAACTACCCCCCCCCCCCACGGGAAGCGCTATTCATCGTGAGCAAAGCATTGCACAATGATTCTTATTATCTTATAGATGCAAAGCCACAGGAAAAGAACAAGGCGGACAGGTCCGGCGAGGAATCTAAACGTCCATGGAATGTAGCTCTCCTTCGTCCTTTCTACACTTAGCGAAGAAGTGTATGTATCCGGGTCATCTCATATGTCGATATGTACGTCGGCAATGAATTTATCAATAAAATGTTGGCACCTCGAGCAGTAACTCGGGGACTGCCTTAATAATATTTGTTGTCTTTTGTTATTTGTGCATCGGCTGGAATAGGTTATTCTAGTTAGCTCGAATTAGTAGTGTGTGAGCACCAAAAACCCAACTCTTCGACTTGCTGCTGTCCAACAAGAATGGGCTTCATGGCAAGCAAGAGAACAAGTTTGGAATTGCGTAGCACATGAAAAACGACTAAGGAAAAGAATTTATTCGAGCCGACGTTTATTTTCCGGACTAATCCCATATTTATTTTCGAGCTAAGTCTAAAAATTTCCCAGTATTGTTAAGACAATTTTTTAGGCTCGGATTCGTAAGTTGTAAAGCCGAATCAAGGTAGACACGACCCGAGCCAAAAGATTGAACGAACAAGAAAAATAAACTTGGGGACTACGCCCACGTTAATCCGGCATAAGTACTCAGTAGCAAAATATCGCATGTATTTGGAATACAATTCCACCCGGCATACCGGGGATCTCACGAATTTTCAAGTGTTTTTACTTAGGAGCAGCAGGACGGAGTTCGGCATCATCATCACCCTCTTCGATATCCGAGGCTGTGTCCTCCTCCGATTCACCCGAGTCATCTTCGCCTGCGGCTTCCAGGAAGCTCGGACCCTCAGTCCATTCATGAATGGGGGCATATTCAATGAGGCTGTGGATGCAAGCCTGGCGCCGAGCTACCCACTCCGGATCATCTGTCCATTTGGACCCGGTGCGCAGCCGTGTGAGGAGGCTAAGGTCTATCTTTTCGTACCACATCAAAACGTGGTGAAGGACGGTATTGGCAGCAGCACGGCCAGCGGATTCTCGCCAGAGGTCGAGTTGGGTCTCAACTTCTGAAAGCTTTTCAGCGAGATGCGTGATTCTCTCCGGAGCGTCATCGGCGGGCCAGAAGGCGTGGAAGATCCGGACTGAAACATCGAGGAGGTCCCGGCCGTAGTTCTTGATAATTTCCACACGAGATGACAGGCTGACCAACAGGTCCTCCGTGTCATAGGGAATGGACTCACCCTCAGCAGCGACCGGAGTACCTCTCTCTCGGCGGAAATTAGCAACAGCAGCACGTGCAATGGCCGTACCCTCTAGAAAGTGGCCTGGGAGACAAGGCAAAGGACAAAGTTGAGAAAATAAGACATGAGACGTAACCCGGTGAAGTAAGGTTGACAAAGGAAGATAAGTTACGAGAGATATGACTGTGAATCCGGGTCAGCTCCTTGATGCAAGCATCACGCCTTTTCCGAAGCTGCTCGAGCTCAGCATTTGCCGACCCAAGTTTGACCTCGGCTTCCTGGAGGAGTTCGCGATCCTTAGCACTTTGGAGTTGGACGCTCGCGTTCCTCGGTGAAGTCCTGGCGAACCCTTTTCAGCTCGGCTTGGTGCTGCGCCTTCATTTTAGCCATTTCAGCTTTGAGCTTGGCTATGTCATCATCTTTGGTCCGGAGGAGGACGAGCTCATTATCCTTTTTCTTCAGCTCGGCTTGATGCTGTCCTGCTTGTTCGAGAAAATGCAGCATCATGTCAGGCACATGCACACTTTCTTCAAGCAATGCTGAAACCGTGTGTTGGCCCGGCAAAGCCGAGGTATGAATATTTGCCGAGCCAAGGAGGTAAAAGGATGAGAAGCACAGTAGGAACAGATAAGAAGGATGTACCCTTGATCTGCTCCAAGTTCTTTCGCATGATTTTGTTTTCAGCTTCCACCCCAACTGCGGAAACCGAACAACCAGATTCATTTGGCAAGTGAAGTGGAAGCAAAATGAGCAAGGGAGTAAGAAAGAAATTTACCCCTTTTCTCATACTCAGCGATGAGTGCAGCCTGTTTTGTGCGAAGATTTTTATGTGTATCCAACAAGCGCTGGAATTCGGCACTTCGGCGGTTGGTGGTCACCTAAAGAGGATACAGAAACTTTAGTCAGGTGTGTGCATGTTCGAAGTGTACTAAGATCCGGGCCAAGTGGAACTTAACCCGGCTCTAGGTGTGTGCATATTCGAAGTGTACTAAAATCCGGGCCAAGTAGAACTTAACCCGGCTCTAGGTGTGTGCATATTCGAAGTGTACTAAAATCCGGGCCAAGTGGAACTTAACCCGGCTCTAGGTGTGTGCATGTTCGAAGTGTACTAAGATCCGGGCCAAGTGGAATTTGACCCGGCTCTAGGTGTGTGCATGTTCGAAGTGTACTAAGATCCGTGCCAAGTGGAACTTAACCCGGCTCTAGGTGTGTACATATTCGAAGTGTACTAAAATCCGGGCCAAGTGGAACTTAACCCGGCTCTAGGTGTGTGCATGTTCGAAGTGTACTAAAATCCGGGTCAAGTGGAACTTAACCCGGCTCTAGGTGTGTGCATATTCGAAGTGTACTAAAATCCGGGCCAAGTGGAACTTAACCCGGCTCTAGGTGTGTGCATGTTCGAAGTTATTATGGAGCTACGTTAGTTCTATAAAAGAGCATCCGGCCGAGTAACAAGTTACTCCCCCGGAGGCTTGGGGACTAATGGTTATTATCTACAATTTACGAAGGAGAAACGGCGTACCTCCATCATCCGTCCAGCGAGGTTAATGGCCTTGGCGGCGGTATTCACTTGATCAGACTCCTGGATTACCTCGGCCTTGTTCCAGTTCATGACGAACTCCATCAAGCTTGGGGGTACGGTTCGCCTGAGGGCATATGTGGCGTCACCAAACCCTTAGCGTGTGCTTCCTTCCCTCCACCAAGGCAAGGGCCGGGCTGGTGTGCAGAACCAACTGCTGAGTCTCAGTTGGCTCGGCAGGCGCGTCCTTTGCTGCTGGTGTTTTCTTGGGGAGCAGGGACTCAAGGGTACGTTGCCCAGGCTCGGCAGTGCTGGGCTTGGTAACGTCTTGAGTTTTCTTACCCTTGGCTTGCTGGGAAGAAGAAGCCGTAGCAACGGTTTTCCCCTGCCGAGGTTGGGAGGACTCGGAAGATGCAGAGGAACTGGGCGCTGCTACTTTTGTTGCTGGACTTGGTGCCGGCGCTGATGTTTTCGCTGCCGGGGGTGCTGCTGCTGACGAGGCTGGAGTTGGTGCTGTTTTGGCTGCTGGTACTGGAACAGATGCTGGAGTCGAAGTAGCTTTGGAGGCTACTGGTTGTGGCGTCGCCGAGGTAGTGGCTGCCGTTGTTCTGGTTGGGCCAGTTTCCCCCGCCCCAGGTTGATCCGGAGCGGCCGTAGAGCTTTCCGGAATGGGGCTCAGCGGACGTGGCTCGTCGTCGCGACAAGGCGAGGGGCTGGCCCGGAGAGGCGATGAGATACTGGACCCACTCTAAGGGACCTCCACCGGAGCCCTGTGAGATCAGGTAACGTCAGAAGGAAAGTTACGACGAGGTAAGGAAGAATGAGTTACAGAAGAAAGAACGACTTACGCATCCGAGGTTTCGGCTGCTCTGGGTTTCCGAGCCCTTCGTACTGGGGCCTTCTTTTGCCTTTTAGCGGGCTTGGAAGGTCCGGAGGAAGAGCTTGAGGAGGTCGCGCGCTTTTTCTTCGGCGCCACTAGAACTGGCTCTCCCGTGGCGAGAGGAGGATCCTCGTGGATATGGCCACCGGCGTGAGCTGATGGCGGAAAAGCAAAAGAAAGGGGGACAGCCTCAAACGGTTCAATTATCTCGATATCCGAGTAATCTTCATCATCAGGCCAATCTCTGGCAGAAGAGAAGTTACCCGTGGGTCATTTCGTGGCGTCAGTCATGGGGAGAAACATCTCTTGGTCCGGCTCCTCCACGTCCGAAGTCTCCCGGTCCGGTGCCCACTTAAGGGTCAGATCAGTGCCGTCCTCGAGCGTTTGCTGAAGGAATAGCTGAGGAAAAGAATAAACGGACGAATCAGAAATGCAACAATAATAGACAAGTGAGTGGTCCGGGGTAAGTTTGCTACATGAAACTCACCATGGGAGGAAGCCGGTCACGGCAGAAGTGCTCAATCCCCCAAGTCCAATCAGGGGAGAAATCCTTCTGAGTGGTGAAAAGAGCCTTAACCCGGCAGAAGATCTCCGTGTTGTTCAGCTCAAAAGATGAAGTCTGGTTGGGATCGCGGCCGTAGCTCATATGGCACACCTTGTGGGTGCGCTTCTGGAGAGGGGAGATTCGGTTGCGCACGAAAGTGATCATCGCATCCTCGTTGCGCAACCCGAGCTCCTTCAGCTCCGCGAACCTCTTACTCACTTGGTTGGCCAGGGCTGTAGGTTTCTTCGGAACAGCGTCCCACAGATCCGGGTTCGGCGGACCCGGGGTATAGGGAAGCAACCGGATCAAATCTTCGGTGCCTGTGTTCCGGACATAAAAGAATGTCCGGGCCCAACCTTTGTAGGATTCTAGCCCTGTGACCCGAGGGAAAACAGAAAACCTCCGGGGTGAGATGGAGGCTGCTCCAAACTGCGTGAGCTGCTTGTCCTCCGGGTCAGCGTAAATGTCGGGGATAACGTTGCGGCGAAGGGCGAAAAACCAGATCCACAGCTCCTTTGTGGGCCATAATCCGGCGTAGCCCTCAATCGTAGAGGCGAAAGCAGAGAGGGAAGTAATGGCATTGGCCGGAAGATGGTGCGGATGGAGATGGTAGGTGCTGAGCCAATCGTGGAAGAAGTCACTCACCGGGAGTCCGAAGCCCCGCTGAAAATGAGACAGGAACACAACGAACTCCCCGGGGTTGGGCGAAGGAGCTAGCTCGGCGGAGGCGAGGCGAGCGGCGATGCCGGCAGGGAGGCGTCTGGTCCGGTAGAGCCAATCCAGATCGTCCTGGCAGACCCAGGAGCCGGCCCATGCGCCGCGGTCCCTAGCGGCGGCGTCCTCCTCCATGTCTTGCTCAGCAATGGCGAGCTCTTCTTCAGTCATCTGCTCCTCGAAGCCCTCGCTGGCGCTGGAGGCGGCGGGGGACAGCGGCTTGGATTGGCGAGGACCCGTAGCGGGAGATTAACGTCGCAGTGATGGAGACGTAGAGGTGAAACGGAGAAGTGTGGCGGCAACGCTGTTTTTTGGCAGTACTGGCGGCGGCGCAGTCGCGAGGAAGACGAAGGAGAGTAGCAGCAGGCAGAGGCGTGCGGAGGGGAAAAATCCTAAGGAACACACGCCTCCGCTATTTAACCCCCACGTAAGCGGCGAGTGGGATCGCACCCTGTGGACCGACCACACGTTGTGGCCATGTATTACCCGTCCGAACCAATCAGTAAGGAGCCACATGGAAGGCCTCAGGACGGAAAGAATCCTGGGACGTGACGCACTGATGCGGTAAACGAGGGGGCAGGCGTGACGTGACCCACGCACAGTGATGACTGACGGTTACTACGGCGATTACTGTACCGTCCCTTAAAATAAGACAACACAATGATTATCGTTCACATGGGTTAGCATATGAGAGAAGGAAGCAAGACCCGGATGGAACTGTGGTAACCCGGCCGGCAACTGAAAACTTGAAATGTGCGAAGGGAACGTAAATCCATACAAACCGAGGTAAAGAGGTAACTCGGCAATAACGACCGGGCCACAAGATTGAACCTGGTGTGTCCTTAGCGGCCAAGGCAGCAAAGACCGCACCAGCTTCGGGGACTAATGTTGGGGCAGTACCCCCGGGTAGGGTCACGCCGGGGTATAAAGGCCGAGTTAGCCGAGGTTCGGCAAGGCCAAAGCAGATGCTGGCCGCGTCACCTCAAGGCAGGCCGAGTCACGGGGTAATCCGGACCTAGGGGCGTTCGCCTAACTAGGTCTCATCCGACTTAAGCAGTAAGTCGGAAGTGTATGTCTAACCCGTATGCAGGAAAACGGTGTGGCCGGATGAACCATCGTCCGGGTCGCAGTAACCTTCTAGGAGAAGGAAGGAATCTCGCTGGTCAAAAGGATCCCCGGTACGCACTGCCTGAGCGAAGCGAGCAAGGACTGGACCACCCGGGCATGGCCGACAAGCGTGACGACGCCCGTGTCAGCTGACGAGCTAAAGCGTAGCTGACGAGGGGCGGGGCGTGGCTCACGTAGCTAAAGCATAGCTGACGAGGGGGGAAAAGCACCCCGGTCGGTTTGCCACTTTGGGAGGAGGCATATTCTTAGGAATATGCCTCCACATATTCCCAAGGCAGGAACCGAGCCTCCTCTATAAAAGGGGGGCTAGGGCGTCTGTAGGGGGGGTTGATTTCTCTACGATTCAGTTTTGGGCTAGGGTTTCAGGTGTGATCTGTGGGTGAGAGTAAGAGAGCTCTTTCTTCCTCCTCTCGCCAATACAGCTCTAGGAGCACTTGTAACCTTGGAACCAAATCAATACAAGCTCTTGTGTGGAGAATCACTTCACTATCCCTCCCTAGATTCCCCTAGCGAGTATTTGTCTCCACCTTTAGCCTATACATGGCATCTGCCGTGACACCACCACGACATGAAAAGAACACACATTTAATGATTCTATCTGTGGTTTATGAAAATAACACACATGCAATGACACTGGTGGATCCATATGGTTTATGAAAATAACACACGTGCAATCACTCTGGTGGATCCATGTGGATTATGAAAAGAATAGACATGCAATTACTCTGGTGGATCCATATGTGGTTGATGAAAAGAACAGACATGCAATGACTCTAGTTGTGGTCAATGAAAAGAACACACATGCAATGACACTAGGGGATCAATATGTCGATAATGAAAAGAACACACTTGCAATGACACTGGTGGATCGATATGTGGTTTGTGAAAAGAACACACATGCAATGACACTGGTGGATCCATATATGGTTTGTGAAAAGAACACACATTCAATGACACTGCTGGATCTATGTGGTTTATGAAAGGAACAGACATGCAATGGCGCTGGTGGATCCATATGTGGTTTGTGAAAAGTACACACATGCAATGACTCTAGTTGTGGTTCATGAAAATAACACACATGCAATGACACCGGTGGATCCATATGTTGTTTGTGAAAAGAACACACGTTCAATGACATTGGTGGATCTATATGTGGTTTGTGAAAAGAACACACATGCAATGACACTGGTGGATTCATATGTGGTTTGTGAAAAGTACACACATGCAATGACTCTAGTTGTGGTTCATGAAAATAATACACATGCAATGACACCGGTGGATCCATATGTTGTTTGTGAAAAGAACACATGTTAAATGACATTGGTGGATCTATATGTGGTTTGTGAAAAGAACACACATGCAATGACACTGGTGGATTCATATTTGGCTTATGAAAAGAACACACATGCAATGACTCTGGTGGATCCATGTGGTTTATGAAAAGAACAGACATGCAATGACTCTAGTTGTGGTTAATAAAAAGAACACACATGCAATGACACTAGGGTATCAATATGTGGATAATGAAAAGAACACACATGCAATGACACTGGTGGATCCATATGTGGTTTGTGAAAATAACACACATTCAATGACACTGGTGGATCTATGTGGTTTATGAAAAGAACAGACATGCAATGACGCTGGTGGATCCATATGTGGTTTGTTAAAAGAACACACATTTAATGATTGTATCTGTGGTTTATCAAAATAACACACATGCAATGACACTAGTGGATCCATATGGTTTATGAAAAGAACACACGTGCAATGACTCTGGAGGATCCATGTGGATTATGAAAAGAACAGACATGCAATGACTCTGGTGGATCCATATATGGTTGATCAAAAGAACAGACATGCAATGACTCTAGTTGTGGTCAATGAAAACACACATGCAATGACACTAGGGGATTAATATGTCGATAATGAAAAGAACACACATGCAATGACACTGGTGGATCCATATATGGTTTGTGAAAAGAACACACATTCAATGACACTACTGGATCTATGTGGTTTATGAAAGGAACAGACATGCAATGGCGTTGGTGGATCCATATGTGGTTTGTGAAAAGTACACACATGCAATGACTCTAGTTGTGGTTCATGAAAATAACACACATGCAATGACACCGGTGGATCCATATGTTGTTTGTGAAAAGAACACACGTTCAATGACATTGGTGGATCCATATGTGGTTTGTGAAAAGAACACACATGCAATGACACTGGTGGATTCATATTTTGCTTATGAAAACAACACACATGCAATGACTCTATTGGATCCATGTGGTTTATGAAAAGAACAGACATGCAATGACTCTAGTTGTGGTTAATGAAAAGAACACACATGCAATGACACTAGGGTATCAATATGTGGATAATGAAAAGAACACACATGCAATGACACTGGTGTATCCGTATGTGGTTTGTGAAAAGAACACACATTCAATGACACTGGTGGATCTATGTGGTTTATGAAAAGAACAGACATGCAATGACGCTGGTGGATCCATATGTGGTTTGTGAAAAGAACACACATTTAATGATTGTATCTGTGGTTTATGAAAATAACACACATGCAATGACACTAGTGGATCCATATGGTTTATGAAAAGAACACACGTGCAATGACTCTGGTGGATCCATGTGGATTATGAAAAGAACAGACATGCAATGACTCTGGTGGATCCATATATGGTTGATCAAAATAACAGACATGCAATGACTCTAGTTGTGGTCAATGAAAACAACACACATGCAATGACACTAGGGGATCAATATGTCGATAATGAAAAGAACACACATGCAATGACACTGGTGGATCCATATATGGTTTGTGAAAAGAACACACATTCAATGACACTGTTGGATCTATGTGGTTTTTGAAAGGAACAGACATGCAATGGCGCTGGTGGATCCATATGTGGTTTGTGAAAAGTACACACATGCAATGACTCTAGTTGTGGTTCATGAAAATATCACACATGCAATGACACCGGTGTATCCATATGTTGTTTGTGAAAAGAACACACGTTCAATTACATTGGTGGATCCATATGTGGTTTGTGAAAAGTACACACATGCAATGACATTGGTGGATCCACATGTGGTTTATGAAAAGAACACACATGCAATGACTCTGGTGGATCCATGTGGTTTATGAAAAGAACAGACATGCAATGACTCTAGTGGATCCATATGTGGTTTATGAAAAGAACAGACATGTAATGACTCTAGTAGTGGTTAATGAAAAGAACACACATTCAATGGCACTAGGGGATCCATATGTGTGGTTAATGAAAAGAACACACATGCAATGACACTGGTGGATCCATATGTGGTATGTGAAAAGAACACACATCCAATGACACTGGTGGATCTATGTGTTTTATGACAAGAACATACATGCAATGACTCTAGTGGATCCATTTGTGGTTTGTGAAAAGAACACACATGCAACGACTCTAGTTGTGGTTCATGAAAAGAACACACATGCAACGACACTGGTGGATCCATATGTGGTTTGTGAAAAAAACACATTCAATGACACTGGTGGATCCATATGTGGTTTGTGAAAAGAATACACAATTAATGACACTAGTTGTGGTCTATGAAAAGAACACACATTTAGTGACTAGCTGTGGTTTATGAAAAGAACACACATGCAATGGCACTTGTGGATCCACGTGGTTTATGAAAAGAACACACATGTAATGACTCTGGTGGATCCATATGGTGTTTATGAAAGGAACACAATGACTCTAGTTGTGGTTAATGAAAAGAACACTGATGCAATGACACTAGGGGATCAATATGTGGATAATGAAAAGAACACACATGCAATGACACTGGTGGATGCATGCGGTTTACGAAAAGAACACACATGCAATGACTCTTGTGGATCCATATGTGGTTTATGAAAATAACAGACATGTAATGACTCTAGTTGTGGTTAATGAAAAGTACACACATGCAATGACACTAGCGGATCCATATGCGGTTAATGAAAATAACACACATGCAATGACATTGGTGGATCCATATGTGGTTTGTGAAAAGAACACACATCCAATGGCACTGGTGGATCTATGTGGTTTATGAAAAGAACAGACATGCAATGACTCTGGTGGATCCATATGAGCTTTGTGAAAAGAACACACATGCAATGACTCTAGTTGTGGTTCATGAAAAGAGCACACATGCAACGACACTGGTGGATCCATATGTGGTATGTGAAGAAAACACATTCAATGACACTGGTGGATCCATATGTGGTTTGTGAAAACAACACAAATTCAATGACACTGGTGGATCCATATGTGGTTTGTGAATAGAACACACATTCAATGACACTGGTGGATCCATATGTGGTTTGTGAAAAGAACACACATCCAATGACACTGGTGGATCTATGTGGTTTATGAAAAGAACACACATGCAATGAACCTGGTGGATCCATTTGTGGTTTGTGAAAAGAAAACACATGCAATGACTCTAGTTGTGGTTCATGAAAAGAACACACATGCAACGACACTGGTGGATCCATATGTGGTTTGTGAAAAGAACACACGTTCAATGACATTGGTGGATCCATATGTGGTTTGTGAACATAACACACATTTAATGTCTCTAGCTGTAGTTTGTGAAAAGAACACACATGGAATGACACTGGTGGATCCATATGTGGTTCGTGAAAAGAACACACATGCAATGACACTGGTGGATTCATATTTGGCTTATGAAAAGAACACACATGCAATGACTCTGGTGGATCCATGTGGTTTATGAAAAGAACAGACATGCAATGACTCTAGTTGTGGTTAATGAAAAGAACACACATGCAATGACACTAGGGTATAAATATGTGGATAATGAAAAGAACACACATGCAATGACACTGGTGGATCCATATATGGTTTGTGAAAAGAACACACATTCAATGACACTAGTGGATCTATGTTGTTTATGAAAAGAACAGACATGCAATGACGCTGGTGGATCCATATGTGGTTTGTGAAAAGAACACACATTTAATGATTGTATCTGTGATTTATGAAAATAACACACATGCAATGACACTAGTGGATCCATATGGTTTATGAAAAGAACACACGTGCAATGACTCTGGTGGATCCATGTGGATTATGAAAAGAACAGACATGCAATGACTCTGGTGGATCCATATATGGTTGATCAAAATAACAGACATGCAATGACTCTAGTTGTGGTCAATGAAAACAACACACATGCAATGACACTAGGGGATCAATGTGTCGATAATGAAAATAACACACATGCAATGACACTGGTGGATCCATATATGGTTTGTGAAAAGAACACACATTCAATGACACTGTTGGATCTATCTGGTTTTTGAAAGGAACAGACATGCAATGGCGCTGGTGGATCCATATGTGGTTTGTGAAAAGTACACGCATGCAATGACTCTAGTTGTGGTTCATGAAAATATCACACATGCAATGACACCGGTGGATCCATATGTTGTTTGTGAAAAGAACACACGTTCAATGAAATTGGTGGATCCATATGTGGTTTGTGAAAAGTACACACATGCAATGACACTGGTGGATTCATATTTGGCTTATGAAAAGAACACACATGCAATGACTCTGGTGGATCCATGTGGTTTATGAAAAGAACAGACATGCAATGACTATAGTTGTGGTTAATAAAAAGAACACACATGCAATGACACAAGGGTATCAATATGTGGATAATGAAAAGAACACACATGCAATGACACTGGAGGATCCATATGTGGTTTGTGAAAAGAACACACATTCAATGACACTGGTGGATTTATGTGGTTTATGAAAAGAACAGACATGCAATGACGCTGGTGGATCCATATGTGGTTTGTGAAAAGAACACACATTTAATGATTGTATCTGTGATTTATGAAAATAACACACATGCAATGACACTAGTGGATCCATATGGTTTAGGAAAATAACACACGTGCAATGACTCTGGTGGATCCATGTGGATTATGAAAAGAACAGAAATACAATGACTCTGGTGGATCCATATATGGTTGATCAAAAGAACAGACATGCAATGACTCTAGTTGTGTTCAATGAAAAGAACACACATGCAATGACACTAGGAGATCAATATGTCGATAATGAAAAGAACACACATGCAATGACACTGGTGGTTCCATATATGGTTTGTGAAAAGAACACACATTCAATGACACTGCTGGATCTATGTAGTTCATGAAAGGAACAGACATGCAATGGCGCTGGTGGATCCATATGTCGTTGGTGAAAAGTACACACATGCAATGAGTCTAGTTGTGGTTCATGAAAATAACACACATGCAATGACACCGGTGGATCCATATGTTGTTTGTGAAAAGAACACACGTTCAATGACATTGCTGGATCCATATGTGGTTTGTGAAAAGAACACACATGCAATGACACTGGTGGATTCATATTTTGCTTATGAAAAGAACACACATGCAATGACTCTGGTGGATCCATGTGGTTTATGAAAAGAACAGACATGCAATGACTCTAGTTGTGGTAAATGAAAAGAACACACATGCAATGACACTAGGGTATCAATATGTGGATAATGAAAAGAACACACATGCAATGACACTGGTGTATCCATATGTGGTTTGTGAAAAGAACACACATTCAATGACACTGGTGGAACTATGTGGTTTATGAAAAGAACAGACATGCAATGACGCTGGTGGATCCATATGTGGTTTGTGAAAAGAACACACATTTAATGATTGTATCTGTGGTTTATGAAAATAACACACATGCAATGACACTAGTGGATCCATATGGTTTATGAAAAGAACACACGTGCAATGACTCTGGTGGATCCATGTGGATTATGAAAAGAACAGACATGCAATGACTCTGGTGGATCCATATATGGTTGATCAAAATAACAGACATGCAATGACTCTAGTTGTGGTCAATGAAAATAACAGACATGCAATGACTCTAGTTGTGGTCAATGAAAACAACACACATGCAATGACACTAGGGGATCAATATGTCGATAATGAAAAGAACACACATGCAATGACACTGGTCGATCCATATATGGTTTGTGAAAAGAACACACATTCAATGACACTTCTGGATCTATGTCGTTTATGAAAAGAACAGACATGCAATGACGCTGGTGGATCCATATGTGGTTTGTGAAAAGTACACACACGTAGTGACTCTAGTTGTGGTTCATGAAAATAACACACATGCAATGACACTGGTGGATCCATATGTTGTTTCTGAAAAGAACACATGTTCAATGACATTGGTGGATCCATATGTGGTTTGTGAAAAGAACACACATGCAATGACACTGGTGGATCCATATGTGGTTTATGAAAAGAACACACATGCAATGACTCTGGTGGATCCATGTGGTTTATGAAAAGAACAGACATGCAATGATTCTAGTGGATCCATATGTGGTTTATGAAAAGTACACACACGTAATGACTCTAGTAGTGGTTAATGAAAAGAACACACATGCAATGACACTAGGGGATCCATATGTGTGGTTAATGAAAAGAACACACATGAAATGACACTGGTGGATCCATATGTGGTTTGTGAAAAGAACACACATCCAATGACACTAGTGGATCTATGTGTTTTATGACTAGAACATACATGGAGTGACTCTGGTGGATCCATATGTGGTTTGTGAAAAGAACACACATGCAATGACTCTAGTTGTGGTTCATGAAAAGAGCACACATGCAACGACACTGGTGGATCCATATGTGGTTTGTGAAAAAACACATTCAATGACACTGGTGGATCCATATGTGGTTTGTGAAAACAACACAAATTCAATGCCACTGGTGGATCCATATGTGGTTTGTGAAAAGAACACACATTCAATGACACTAGTGGATCCATATGTGGTTTGTGAAAATAACACACATTTAATGACTCTAGCTGTGGTTTATGAAAAGAACACACATGCAATGACAATGGTGGATCCATGTGATTTATGAAAAGAACACACATGCAATGACTCTGGTGGATCCATGTGGTTTACGAAAAGAACAGACATGCAATGACTCAGGTGGATCGATATGTTGTTTATGAAAAGAACAGACATGCAATGACTCTAGTTGTGGTTAATGAAAAGAACACACATGCAATGACACTAGGGGATCAATATGTGGATAATGAAAAGAACACACATGCAATGACACTGGTGGATCCATATGGGGTTTGTGAAAAGAACACACATTCAATGACACTGGTGGATCTACGTGGGTTATGAAAAGAACAGACATGCAATGACGCTGGTGGATCCATATGTGGTTTGTGAAAAGAACACAGATTTAATGATTCTATTTGTGGTTTATGAAAATAACACACATGGAATGACACTGGTGGATCCATATGGTTTATGAAAAGAACACACGTGCAATGACTCTGGTGGATCCATGTGGATTATGAAAAGAACAGGCATGCAATGACTCTGGTGGATCCATATGTGGTTGATCAAAAGAACAGACATGCAATGACTCTAGTTGTGGTTAATGAAAAGAACACACATGCAATGACACTAGGGGATCAATATGTCGATAAAGAAAAGAATACACATGCAATGACACTATTGGATCCATATGTGGTTTGTGAAAAGAACAAACATTCAATGACACTTCTGGATCTATGTGGTTTATCAAAAGAACACACATGCAATGACACTGGTGGATCCATATGTGGTTTGTGAAAAGTACACACATGCAATGACTCTAGTTATGGTTCATGAAAATAACACACATGCAATGACACTGGTGGATCCATATGTTGTTCGTGAAAAGAACACACGTTCAATGACATTGGTGGATCCATATGTGGTTTGTGAAAATTACACACATGCAATGACATTGGTGGATCCATATGTGGTTTATGAAAAGAACACACATGCAATGACTCTGGTGGATCCATGTGGTTTATGAAAAGAACAGACATGCAATGACTCTAGTGGATCCTTATGTGGTTTATGAAAAGAACAGACATGTAATGACTCTAGTAGTGGTTAATGAAAAGAACACACATTCAATGGCACTAGGGGATCCATATGTGTGGTTAATGAAAAGAACACACATGCAATGACACTAGTGGATCCATATGTGGTATGTGAAAAGAACACACATCCAATGACCCTGGTGGATCTATGTGTTTTATGACAAGAACATACATGCAATGACTCTGGTGGATCCATTTGTGGTTTGTGAAAAGAACACACATGCAACGACTCTAGTTGTGGTTCATGAAAAGAACACACATGCAACGACACTGGTGGATCCATATGTGGTTTGTGAAAAAAACACATTCAATGACACTGGTGGATCCATATGTGGTTTGTGAAAAGAACACACAATTAATGACACAAGTTGTGGTTTATGAAAAGAACACACATTTAATGACTCTAGCTGTGGTTTATGAAAAGAACACACATGCAATGACACTTGTGGATCCATGTGGTTTATGAAAAGAACACACATGCAATGACTCTGGTGGATCCATGTGGTTTATGAAAAGAACAGACATGCAATGACTCTGGTGGATCCATATGGGGTTTATGAAAGGAACACAATGACTCTAGTTGTGGTTAATGAAAAGAACACACATGCAATGACACTAGGGGATCCATATGCGGTTAATGAAAAGAACACACATACAATGACATTGGTGGATCCATATGTGCTTTTTGAAAAGAACACACATCCGATGACAGTGGTGGATCTATGTGGTTTATGAAAAGAACAGACATGCAATGACTGGTGGTTCCATATGAGGTTTGTGAAAAGAACACACATGCAATGACTCTAGTTGTGGTTCATGAAAAGAACACACATGCAATGACACTGGTGGATCCATATGTGGTTTGTTAAAATAACACATATTCAATGACACTGGTGGATCCATATGTGGTTTGTGAAAAGAACAAACATTTAATGACACTGGTGGATCCATATGTGCTTTGTCAAAAGAACACACATGCAATGAACAGGTGGATTCATGTGGTTTATGAAAAGACCAGACATGCGATGATTCTATTGTATCCATATGTGGTTTATGAAAAGAACAGACATGCAATGACTCTTGTTGTGGTTAATGAAAAGAACACACATGCAATGACAATAGGGGATCCATATGTGGTTAAGGGAAAGAACACATATGCAATGACACTGGTGGATTCATATGTGGTTTGTGAAAATAACACACATTCAATGACACTAGTGGATCTATGTGGTTTATGAAAAGAACAGACATGGAATTACGCTGGTAGATCCATGTGGATTATGAAAAGAACAGACATGCCATGACTCTGACGGATCCATATATGGTTGATCAAAAGAACATACATGCAATGTCTCTAGTTGTGGTCAATGAAAAGAACACACCTGCAATGACACTAGGGGATCAATATGTCGATAATGAAAAGAACACACATGCAATGACACTGGTGGATCCATATATGGTTTGTGAAAAGAACACACATTGAATGACACTGCTGGATCTATGTGGTTTATGAAAGGAACAGACATGCAATGGCGCTGGTGGATCCATATGTGGTTTGTGAAAAGTACACACGCCTCCGCTATTTAACCCCCACGTAAGCGGCGAGTGGGATCGCACCCTGTGGACTGACCACACGTTGTGGCCATGTATTACCCGTCCGGACCAATCAGTAAGGAGCCACATGGAAGGCCTCAGGACGGAAAGAATCCTGGGACGTGACGCACTGATGCGGTAAACGAGGGGGCAGGCGTGACGTGACCCACGCACAGTGATGACTGACGGTTACTACGGCGATTACTGTACCGTCCCTTAAAATAAGACAACACAATGATTATCGTTCACATGGGTTAGCATATGAGAGAAGGAAGCAAGACCCGGATGGAACTGTGGTAACCCGGCCGGCAACTGAAAACTTGAAATGTGCGAAGGGAACGTAAATCCATACAAACCGAGGTAAAGAGGTAACTCGGCAATAACGACCGGGCCACAAGATTGAACCTGGTGTGTCCTTAGCGGCCAAGGCAGCAAAGACCGCACCAGCTTCGGGGACTAATGTTGGGGCAGTACCCCCGGGTAGGGTCACGCCGGGGTATAAAGGCCGAGTTAGCCGAGGTTCGGCAAGGCCAAAGCAGATGCTGGCCGCGTCACCTCAAGGCAGGCCGAGTCACGGGGTAATCCGGACCTAGGGGCGTTCGCCTAACTAGGTCTCATCCGACTTAAGCAGTAAGTCGGAAGTGTATGTCTAACCCGTATGCAGGAAAACGGTGTGGCCGGATGAACCATCGTCCGGGTCGCAGTAACCTTCTAGGAGAAGGAAGGAATCTCGCTGGTCAAAAGGATCCCCGGTACGCACTGCCTGAGCGAAGCGAGCAAGGACTGGACCACCCGGGCATGGCCGACAAGCGTGATGACGCCCGTGTCAGCTGACGAGCTAAAGCGTAGCTGACGAGGGGCGGGGCGTGGCTCACGTAGCTAAAGCATAGCTGACGAGGGGGGAAAAGCACCCCGGTCGGTTTGCCACTTTGGGAGGAGGCATATTCTTAGGAATATGCCTCCACATATTCCCAAGGCAGGAACCGAGCCTCCTCTATAAAAGGGGGGCTAGGGCGTCTGTAGGGGGGGTTGATTTCTCTACGATTCAGTTTTGGGCTAGGGTTTCAGGTGTGATCTGTGGGTGAGAGTAAGAGAGCTCTTTCTTCCTCCTCTCGCCAATACAGCTCTAGGAGCACTTGTAACCTTGGAACCAAATCAATACAAGCTCTTGTGTGGAGAATCACTTCACTATCCCTCCCTAGATTCCCCTAGCGAGTATTTGTCTCCACCTTTAGCCTATACATGGCATCTGCCGTGACACCACCACGACATGAAAAGAACACACATTTAATGATTCTATATGTGGTTTATGAAAATAACACACATGCAATGACACTGGTGGATCCATATGGTTTATGAAAATAACACACGTGCAATCACTCTGGTGGATCCATGTGGATTATGAAAAGAATAGACATGCAATTACTCTGGTGGATCCATATGTGGTTGATGAAAAGAACAGACATGCAATGACTCTAGTTGTGGTCAATGAAAAGAACACACATGCAATGACACTAGGGGATCAATATGTCGATAATGAAAAGAACACACTTGCAATGACACTGGTGGATCGATATGTGGTTTGTGAAAAGAACACACATGCAATGACACTGGTGGATCCATATATGGTTTGTGAAAAGAACACACATTTAATGACACTGCTGGATCTATGTGGTTTATGAAAGGAACAGACATGCAATGGCGCTGGTGGATCCATATGTGGTTTGTGAAAAGTACACACATGCAATGACTCTAGTTGTGGTTCATGAAAATAACACACATGCAATGACACCGGTGGATCCATATGTTGTTTGTGAAAAGAACACACGTTCAATGACATTGGTGGATCTATATGTGGTTTGTGAAAAGAACACACATGCAATGACACTGGTGGATTCATATGTGGTTTGTGAAAAGTACACACATGCAATGACTCTAGTTGTGGTTCATGAAAATAATACACATGCAATGACACCGGTGGATCCATATGTTGTTTGTGAAAAGAACACATGTTAAATGACATTGGTGGATCTATATGTGGTTTGTGAAAAGAACACACATGCAATGACACTGGTGGATTCATATTTGGCTTATGAAAAGAACACACATGCAATGACTCTGGTGGATCCATGTGGTTTATGAAAAGAACAGACATGCAATGACTCTAGTTGTGGTTAATAAAAAGAACACAGATGCAATGACACTAGGGTATCAATATGTGGATAATGAAAAGAACACACATGCAATGACACTGGTGGATCCATATGTGGTTTGTGAAAATAACACACATTCAATGACACTGGTGGATCTATGTGGTTTATGAAAAGAACAGACATGCAATGACGCTGGTGGATCCATATGTGGTTTGTTAAAAGAACACACATTTAATGATTGTATCTGTGGTTTATCAAAATAACACACATGCAATGACACTAGTGGATCCATATGGTTTATGAAAAGAACACACGTGCAATGACTCTGGAGGATCCATGTGGATTATGAAAAGAACAGACATGCAATGACTCTGGTGGATCCATATATGGTTGATCAAAAGAACAGACATGCAATGACTCTAGTTGTGGTCAATGAAAACACACATGCAATGACACTAGGGGATTAATATGTCGATAATGAAAAGAACACACATGCAATGACACTGGTGGATCCATATATGGTTTGTGAAAAGAACACACATTCAATGACACTACTGGATCTATGTGGTTTATGAAAGGAACAGACATGCAATGGCGTTGGTGGATCCATATGTGGTTTGTGAAAAGTACACACATGCAATGACTCTAGTTGTGGTTCATGAAAATAACACACATGCAATGACACCGGTGGATCCATATGTTGTTTGTGAAAAGAACACATGTTCAATGACATTGGTGGATCCATATGTGGTTTGTGAAAAGAACACACATGCAATGACACTGGTGGATTCATATTTTGCTTATGAAAACAACACACATGCAATGACTCTATTGGATCCATGTGGTTTATGAAAAGAACAGACATGCAATGACTCTAGTTGTGGTTAATGAAAAGAA